>CM027574.2:16455347-16538347 GCA_015852605.2 Populus deltoides | reverse complement strand
AAGGGAAATGTAAGGTGTCATCCATGAACTAACGGACATTTCTATACCAATATGAACACTCGAAGGCCCAAAAATAGAAATCCTGAGTCGTGGCATGACTCCTTAGCCCAGGGTGTGAACCCCAAGCCTAAAAAGACAGGCATATGTCCGCGGAGCTGTCCTCCTACTACTACAAGTGACTTGGCAACGGGCTTGCCTGCGCTTACCCATAGTTATTAAATCCTGTTTGGAAGTTGATCATCCGGTCTAGAAATCGGGTCAATTTGGATTAATTCAAAAAATTTTAAAAAATATTTAAAATTTTAATGTTTCATATAAAAAAATTAAAAAGTAATTCATGTGAATATAAACTATACATGTTGAAAATAATATAGTTTAAAAGATTATTTCAAAAGATTTTTTATCCCATATTAAAAATATACCACTATTTCATTATTCTAAGTTGAAGTATTTAAACAATTTTTTTTAAATATAAATTTAGATTTTTATAACGTGTTTTTGTATATAAAAAAATCTCAAATGGAATTCAAAAAGTTCATGCATACATCTAATTAAATAAACCAAGAACTATTTATGCAACAAAAAAATTATCAAGCCCAATCCCTACCTAACCAAAATTAATTAGCCAAATCTGTGACCCGGGTAATGGACTAAATTGGATTTAATAATTTTTTATATATATAATTTTTGATCTAAAATAAACAACTATAAAATCAAGAACCAATAAAATATCAAATTGATTGGAAAAAAAATCAAATCAAAACAAATTACGTTGCTCACTTAATAATCAACCAAATATTAAGTGATACAATTGAAAAACAAAACACATGTAATTGATAAAAATGAAAAAAGAAAGAAAGAAAAAATAAAAATAGGTCCAGTCTCTCGGCCTAGGAAGACCCGGAGTTCCTAGGCCTCCGAAAAAAGACCCGGAGTTCCTGGGCCTCTAGAAAAAGGCCCACGTGCACGGGCCTGGAGTAGCCCAAACGCCTGGGCCTTATTTTTTTTATTTTTCTTAAAGGGCGGACGACTGGTCGTCCACTCTTTAATGCTTTGAAAAAAATAGTAGGCGGCGCGGTGCTTGCACTACTTAGATTTTAGCAACATCTAGTAACTAAAAAATTAGATTGGTCTATTTCAGATCAAGTGAAGCTTATTTTTAACTATATTTTGACCCAAAAAACACCCTAAACACTTTGTTAAACATATCTACAACCTCTAATAACTTAGAAATTAACTCTAAAACCCACAATCAACCTGAAATAAAAAAAATACCTTGTATAAACTTTCCCCAATAAAAGAAACCCATTGAGACCAAAACCACATGTTTTCTTGGTTGGAATTTGTATCAATTAAAACTTTCTCTCTCCTCTCTCAAATAAAAAACTAAAAATTAAAAAAAAATCATATTTGGAATCAAATTGATCTCATAAATTGTTAATGATTGAAAATTTATAATTCTAAAAGTTGGAGGACCAAAGTATATATTTAGCCTTAAGTTTAGAAAAACCATATCTTTTTGTTGTTTTTTTTTTCATTTTAGCACCCTATCTTTAAATCTTGCCTTTCATTAATAAATGTGCTTTAATTGACCATCATGTGGTATATAAAGATATAATAAAAAAAAAGTAAACGGGTTTAAAAAATAAAGACAAATCATTATGGCAATCTAAAATGAATTGTTCTTAGTAAACAATGACATGGGAAACAATATTTTCCCTATGTATTTTAGAATATTCCTTAATGAATGAGTGGGTTTACAAAAATAATGGTTTAATGACATTAAAAGTCCATCTAGTATCAAATTGTTTTTTTAAAAAACACTTTCTTTTCCTGTTTTAAGCTATTAAATTTTTATGATATGGTTTGTTGAGTAATAAACACATTTATTAAATTCAACCTGAGCCAACATGAGGTTGACCTGGCCAAGGGGTTAGGTCTCGGGTCACACTAGTTGACCTAGAATAATAAAATAAAAAATTATATTTTAGGTTTTAATATCTCACATTGCAAATTTTTACAACAATACATGTGAATGTAGGCTATAAAAAATATAAGGCATGCAACATAATATGGTTATTTCATATCAAAAAGTTAAGAAACAATTCACATGGATGTAGGTTATATATATAAAAAGTTTAGTATAGCTATCACATCGAAAAATTAAAAAACAATTCATTTGAATGTAAGCTATATAAAGTTATCCCACATCAAAAAAATTATGTGGCATAAAATGTAGTATAGTTATCTCATTTCAAAAAATTAAAAAATAATTTATGTGGATGTAGACTATTAAAATAAAAATATAAGGCTAAATACTCATAAATTAATTTTATAATTTTTTTAGGTTTATTAAAAATATATATATAAAAAAAATCGAGTCTCACCTAGGTTATACTAGGTCACTTGGATTTGACTAAATCAATTGCTCCTTAAGGTTTTTATTGTTTAAGACCTGGTCAAATTCCTAGATTACATGGATATCGCATTAATCTGTCAGGCCAAACTGAATTTTATAAATATGATAGTAAATGTCCTTTTATTTATAGTTAACTTAATTTTAAGTTAATTTTGATTTAAAACAGAAGAAGATAAGTGGTTCTAATTTTAGAAAGAAGAAAAATTGAATAAAATTTTAAAAATTGTTATTTTAACAACTTTTTATTTATTCATTTTTCTATATTTAATTTGTTTTGGGGAAATTTGGGTTAGATTTAAAAAATTTCGTGAGCAATCACGCCACGAAAACCCTAATCAACGATTTTTAAATTTTGTCCCCACAGCAAGTCAGCAACTTCCTGGATAGTTCTCCAAATGAATCCCTCTATTTTCAATCTCAGCTTTCTACAGCTTAATCTACGTGCAGGGAAAGGGAACCTAAAAGACATTGATACCTTGTGGCCAGGCATTATTTGTCTCCAACTTGCTCAAGTAAACATCATTTCAAGAGAAGACGATCAAGCCATCTTCAGTTCATCATTCACAAAGCCATTAACCTCTGCTTTGAATAGCTCATTGCCACAACTTACACTGCAAGGTACCATCTTCTATCCAAGAAGGAAGCCAATGAGCTATGGTCCCGAGGCTTCCATCTGAATCCTAATACTTCCAATCCATAACAGTATTAAATCTATTCATCATTGTTGAACTGCCAACCAATTAGTTTGTTGACGCAGCGATCGATTTTTATCAACACAACTTTAAATGTCTAGTGCTGCTGCCAGCCATAATCATAAGAGATAATAAGAGTATAGAGAACAAATCATATTGAATATAATTTCATGACGTTGATATAAGATTTAACAAGTTAATTTGAATAGAATCAAATAATTATTTTTATTAGTTGTTTTTTTAATTTTATTATTTAATATTAAATTTATAAAAAATTAGACATCATAATTTATTAAATTAGGCAACTCCAAACCCCAAAATTTCCAGCAAGAAATTGCCATGCAAGGGTAAAATGACAGCGGATCTAGGAAAATAATTGATGTGCATCTACAACCCTATAAGGTCAGCCTCTTGGACCGGCTCATCCCCGCTACTTATGCCGCACTTTCGATTTTCTACTCCCAAGACTGAAGCCAATAATTTTGACATCATCCAAACCTCGGCTCATTTACAGACTTCCCTCTCTCAGAAACGCTTAATCTCCTATCCATTTTCAGGTAGGGTGAGAGATAACATCTATATTGACTGCTTTGATGAAGGTGTGCCGTTTGTGGAAGCCCGAGTCCTTCTTGCCATGTCTGAATTTTTTGAACATCCAGAAATCGAGTCGTCGAACAAATTCATTTCATGCTGTTCCTTCTCCAAGGAACCAGGGGATGAGGTCCCCCTGTTAGCTCTCAAGTGAACACATTTTTATGCGGCAGAACGGTAATTGGCGGGCGTATATCTCGAAGTCCACCCTGATTATCCTTGGACGGAATGTGGGCTGCGATTATCCGTGGGGGCATAAAATAGAACAGTCCATCCTGATTTTGCCAGGACATCATCCATCTTTCCACCAACAGATTCTTTCATAAAAAGTAGGATTCTACAGTTGAGGCGAGAACGTCTTAAGAAGATCTTTGTTTGATCACAATTCACTTGCCACACTGAAGCAAATGGCAAAAGGGAATTGTGAAGCTGCGCCAAGCCGTGTTGTAGCACTGTCTTATTTCATCTGGAAACATTTCATGGCTGCATTTAAAGCTACAACAGGCTCCTCAAGGCCATCCGTTGTATGACAAGCAATGATCATGCAGCAGCTGACAAGGTCCATTTGCCAATACCGAGATGGACATAGGGTTGCATGAACTGACCGACATATTAAGTGAAGCTATTACGAAACTTGATCAATGGTTACTTGAAAAGTCACAGGGAGACGAAGGAATTCAAGATGTTTCAAAAAGCATAGACATGCTAGAAGATGTGCTTATTGAGGAAAAATTGGATAGGCACTCCATCACAATATGGACTAATATTGGTGTTGATAATGTTAGTCTTGGAGTCTTGAAGCCTGTTTGGATTGGGGCTTTTGGGAAAGTAGGTGCTGCGCTTATGAATTTCACTATTTTGATTGAAACAAAAGAGAGTAGAGGATTTGAGGCATGGATCACTTAAGATAAAAAAAAGAGGCTATATTGAGGAAGATCCTGAATTCCTAGAATATGCAACTCCGAAACCCAAAATTTCAAGCAGCAGAAATTGCCATGCAAGGGTGATTTGACAGCGGATCTGGGAAAATAATTGATGTGCATTTAATAAAAAGGTAATGTTGAAAGCCAAAAAAAGACAACGACAACGACAACGAAAATAATAATAATAAAGGGAAATATTATTAGGCAAGCCAGACAAGGCATTGGTTTCCTTTTCTTAGTCTCCATGTTTGTATGTGAAATATGTAGTCGGATTCAAATGTTTTCTTATGCAAAATACAAAAAAGAAGTTAACTCCATTTTCATACAAGATAATGACCAACTGTAAAGAACAACACCATTCTCTAATCTTAAACCCTAGTTAGCACAAAGTAGAAAAATGATCCTTATTACTGATAGTAACATCTCAAAAAAGAAGCAGCAACACCATTGGATGTTTTTCTATGGTTGATTTGCTGTAACAAAACAATCAGTGCAACTCTGAATGGTAGAGTCTGAATGAGTTGCTGAATTTCTCATAAAGAAAAAGATCAATTTAGCCATATGAAGATAAAGATGTGCATCTAATAAAAGTAATGCCCACACTCCAGATGATTGGCTTTCTTCTAGTTACTGCTGCTTCTATGTGATTTGACAAGCTTCCAATTCTGTGAGTTATAATTAGAGAGTAAAATAAAACCATTCTTAGGGTCTCACCTTATAGCTTAATTTGTGCAAATGTTAGTTATAAGACATTTTATAGATAAAGCAATCGTTATTTGGTATGCTTAAAGAAAGACTTCATTCTCTATTCTCACATTTGCTCAAATCTTTTCATTAAAAAAATAAATCAATAAATGCATATAACCACACAATCTCTATTTAGGTTATCCACTATAAAACAAAGAGAAACAAATTAATCAAACAATGTGTAAGTAAAGTTGCCTAAAGCATTCCTTTCTAGTTTCTAGCAACTAATAGTAAGAAAAAAGCATAAGTAAACTGCCTAAAGCTATTCCTTTCTAGTTTCTAGCAACTACATTCCACCGTGTGTTTCCATACGGAACATCTTGCTATTGCAATTAGATTCAGCCGGTAGCTCGGGTTCCACTAAAAAATATCATTGGAATAAAATGAAGTTTAAAAAGGAACGGCGTGCTCAACTAAATCACAGGTATTTGAGTGAAAAACTAACAAAACGAGAATAATAACAAAAAATAGTTAGGTAGGGGTCCTGTACAGTAAGTAGCTGATGGTAACAAAACAGTATCTTCCATTGTATCTTCAAATTTTACATGCATTCCAGTGGTCAATTGATAAATCACCAGCAATAAAACTTAATGACTTTATTATCAGACTGTGAGCATATGTGGCAATCAATTAAGAAAATAAGTCAACAAACAATGAAAGTGGATTCACTGGAACCCATGCAAGAATTTTAAATCAGTATTGCAAGCACAATATCTTTCATGCTAATAATAAGAGACCAACCATGTTGAATTTTGTTATTCCAAGTGTGTACAAATGCAGAAACGAAAATTAGTTTACAACCATTTCACCAATAGAAAAGGCAACCAACGAGAAAAACAAGGGACAAGAATTACCAGCAGCAATGGCAATCAATCCCAATTCACAGCCACCAATCAAGTAGGAGCAGCATCCAACTCGCGCAACTCCTTGTGCCTCAAGTACCGATGCAGGATAGTAAGCCTTGCCGTCTCAAATGCAAAGTATCCCAAAGCCGAAAAGCAAGCACTATGAACCACTCTAGGACCCATTCCACGAGTAAAACCTACCCACCCTTCCTCCGTCAAAATCTGCTTCACTGTCGCCGAAACACCACTATACATTACAGCTGCAGCCTTATCCACAACGTCCTTATTCATTTGGGTCATCAACCTGGTCTTAACCACATCAAGTGGTGTGGTTAAAGACGCTGAAATAGCCCCAGCCAGTGCCCCACAGCACACACTTTCAATTGGCAGCAAACTGTTCTTTTTAGTCTTAGTCAAAACAGCAGCTTTTAAATACTCGAATGAAGAATAACTCAGCACACCAGCAGGCAAATTCCTTAACAAAGTAGCAGAATACCCTGCATAAAGACCCAAGATACCATCTTTCTCCAAAATTCTCAGCAAAACTTCCCAAGATCTCCCCTTTGCACCAGCTTGCATTTGCTGCGTAATCAATTCTTTAGGCACCATTATTGCTGATGACACAATATTGCCCATTGCACCAGCAGTTGGAGGGATAAGCACGGATGGGTACTTCTCAAATTTTGACAAAATTGATTTACCAAACTCACAAGTACCAAAAT
Source organism: Populus deltoides (assembly GCA_015852605.2). Taxonomy (NCBI): domain Eukaryota; kingdom Viridiplantae; phylum Streptophyta; class Magnoliopsida; order Malpighiales; family Salicaceae; genus Populus; species Populus deltoides. Next base: position 16,531,408 of record CM027574.2, on the reverse strand, counting down.
ACACGGCTGAAGATGCAGTAGAACCCACAATAACAGCAGATACACCACTATAAAACCCCAAAATCCCTTTATCTTGAAAGGTCTTAATCACAGCATCAAGTGTATTTTTATAAATCTGAGATGCACCCTTTGTTTGCAACTTCGTTTTAATTGTATCAAGCGGGTGAAGACACACATAAGTAAATGCACCAGCTATGCCGCCGCCACCTGCTCCTATAAGTGCTCTCTCAAAAACAGAGAGGTTTTTCATTAAAGATTGGACTTTGGGGCTGTTTCTTGAGGTGGATTGGACCCATTTTGGGCTTTTCGGTGCGAAAATCTGGGAATTTAAGGAGTTTGAGGCAAATGGGAGGGTGGTTTTATTGCGGGTTTTGGTCGGTTTTTCTGGGTTTTTAATCAATATAAGAGAGGAGAATTGAGTGAAGAGGTTAGTGAAGTCAGTTTGGATTGCTGGGTTGTGGTGATTTTGAGAGTTTGGAGATGGGAGGCCTAGAGATGCACACAGATTTGCCTCCATTTCTGAGGGGAAAAAAACACTTCTTTCGCTACCAGCCTCTCATCTTCTTTCTAAGGGTTTTTTGGAAGCCAACATTTACATGAGAGACCAGAAACGGTGCCGTTAGAAGAAGGCACCAACGCACCAACTACTACCAAAAGACGGCCTTTTTCTTGTGCCACTTATTTTAAGCCCACAGCATTGCAAGTCAGAAAACAAGCTCAAGATAACAAAAAGAGACTACAAGGCTGATGACTGATAATCCCAAAGGAAGCCCATTCTTTATATACATTTTGATCAGCTGCGAACTGCAGGTCTTTTCCCTCCAAATTCTCTCAGGCCAAGAGAAACAGATCATAGAATCAGATAAGCAAGAAAGATTCAGTTTTGGGTTCTCAAATCTTCTGTTTCTTGCAAGAGCAACTTCTCTATATCCAACTATCAGATAATCATATCTGTGATTTCAATGCATTCGTTTTCTTTTCTTGTTTTCTTGCTCTCCTTCTTTCTCTTATTTGACTTCAGCTTTCCTCTCTTTCCGTCTCTTTCTTGCCAGATAGAAATGTTACTCTCTATGGTGATGCACATCTCACAAACAATGCCATTAGTCTCACTCAACAACACACCTGCCCTGCTTCATCATCATCATCATCATCTAATGGGGTGGGGAAAGCTCTCTACCTGTACCCAATTAGGTTTCTTGATCCTATAACTAACACAACCGCGTCTTTCTTTTGTCGATTCTCATTTTCCATTATTCGATCCCCACTTTGTTCTTCTGGTGATGGTATGGCATTCTTGATTACCTCTAATGCTGATTCTTTTAGTCTCTCAAAAGGGTACATGGGTCTTCCAGAACCAGCCTTAAACCCTCAAGATTCATTCATTGCGGTGGAATTTGATACAAGTTGTGATCCTTCGCTTGGTGATATAAGTAGCAATCACATTGGAATTGATGCTAACACAATTGTCTCTTTTGCTGCAATTGATGCTGTGTCAGTAGGGATTGATCTACAAAGTGGGAGGCAGATCACGGCTTGGATTGAGTACTCAGATTCATCCAAGTTGATTCAGGTGTGGGTCAGTTACTTTCAAGTCAGGCCACCAAGTCCTATTCTTGTGGCTCAGGTTGATCTCTCTGAGCATTTCAAAGAGTACATGCATGTCGGTTTCTCTGCTTCGAATGGTCAGGGTTCAGCTGTTCACATTGTTGATCATTGGTGGTTCAAAACTTATGCGACTCTCTCGTCCGTGACACCTAGAGATACAAGTGATAAGGGGGATTGTTTAATGTGTAATCCAGAGAATCCAATGTACAATTACGGGCCCGGTACTCAAAATGGATGGAAAAAAAAGCTACTAGAAATGGCTTTGGGATTGGGAGGTTTGGCTGCATTTACTGTCTCCTTAATTGTAGTTCTTTTTGTTATCATTTTCTTTGCGATAAAGAAAGGAAAGGGTGTTGGCAGAAGAACTAAAGAAGGCCGAATTAATAGAGTACCAAGAAGGCTGTCAAGTACTGAGATTAGGACAGCAACAATGGGATTTCACCGAAGTAGAATTATTGGTCAAGGCGCTTCTGCTACAGTTTTTAAAGGGTATCTGTCCTCTTGTGGATCAGTGGCAGTTAAGAGGTTTGATCAGGCAGGGATTGAATGTGCTCGCAATCCTTTCATCACTGAGTTTGCAACAATGGTAGGTTGCTTAAGACATGAGAACTTGGTTCAGCTTCAAGGATGGTGTTGTGAGGGAACGGTATTAGCTCTAGTCTATGAATACTTACCCAATGGTAGCCTTAACGAAGCGCTTCACAAGAACTCCAGCTCTGCAATTTTTCTCTCGTGGAAGCAAAGATTAAATATAGTCCTTGGAGTTGCTTCTGCTCTTTCATATCTACATGAAGAATGTGAGAGACAGATAATTCATAGAGATGTGAAAGCTTGCAATATATTGCTTGATGCAGAATTCAATGCCAAGCTTGGAGATTTCGGTTTAGCGGAAGTCTATGAACATAGTTCTGTGATGAGAGCAGCTACTATACCAGCTGGGACAACAGGATATCTCGCTCCTGAGTATGTTTACTATGGTGTTCCATCGGTGAAATCTGATGTTTACAGCTTTGGTGTGGTGATGCTAGAAGTAGCCACGGGAAAAAGACCTGTAGATGATGTTGGTGCAGTGCTGGTCGATCGGGTATGGAGCTTTTGGGAGAAAGGGAAACTGATAGAGGCTGCTGATTCAAAGTTGGTAGGGATGTTTAATACACTGGAAGTTGAGAGGATGCTCATGGTGGGACTTTCTTGTGTGCACCCAAATCATGAGATGAGGCCAACAGTTAAGGAGGCAGCTATGATTCTTAGAGGCGAAGCGCCACTTCCTGTTTTGCCACAGAGGAAACCAGCAGTGGGATTTCAGTCTGTTTTGTCAGAGGATTCCGATGAAACACTGAATTTAGCAGGAGATAACAGTCCATGTACTGATGATGTAACATGGATGACACCTAGGACCAGTTTTGGCTAGAACAAGCTCAGAAAACATCGTGCATTTAAATGTATGCGTATGAAAAACCATCTGCAGTTTGAGTTTTAATTTCTTTTGATAATTTTCCTGTTTCTGAAAAACTGATATGATCTTTTGCTAAGTTTGTGGATCTTTTAGATCTCTGTGTCATCATGCATTTCAAGATGTTCAAAGAATTGTATGCCTCATGGTGTATAAATGAGAAACAATTATTTTTTCGGACTTCTGTATGTAGGCAAATATGGATGCCTTCTTATCTATTCCTGAAAGGTGAAGGATAATTGAGTGCCTAGTTTTTTGTTTCGAAACCATGCTAATCAATTCTCAAGTTGTTTTCTCAAGGCATTATACTTATAACGATGACGAGCCTCTGCTGGACAAGATAAATCTGCACTTTCAATGCCATGAAGCACTCAATAATACCTATCCCAATTGCTACGAATTGAGATGTACATTTATTTTATCAGTCTGCATATTGCAAAAGTCTTTAGTTGGCCATCACTTGTGTGGTTGTAACCTGATCAAGTAGTTGAACAGCAAAGTCATTCTAAACTTTGAGTCAGGTCTCTCAGTTCAATAGCAGATTTCAGCTTCACAAAGTAGAATGTTTGAGGGTGTGGTAGTAATTACTTTTTAAAATGTTTTTTTTAAAAAAATATATTAAAATAATATTTTTTTTATTTTTTTAAAATTATTTTTAACATCAATACGTTAAAATAATCTGAAAATATTAAAAAAATATTAATTTAAAAAAAAATTAATTTTTTTTAAATATTTTTAAAACATAGTTTCAAACAGTTTAAATTTATTAATAGCAGACTGCTGTTGTAACAGGCATAATCACGTGCTAAATCTGCTTTACCATAATATATGTCTTGTCATTTCTTCCTTGCATGGATTTTGGTATGAGCATCATCAATGTAATTGCTGGTCACTTCAATAAATTCCTGAATTTCCCTTGAGATTTTGCTTAGCTGTAATAAACCACAATGGTACATAGTGGCAATCTTAGCCGTAGGCTTGATAATTATCTGTAAAATATCCTGACACTCACCTTCAGGCTTCAGCTCAGCCATGGAGAGTCTGTTGAAATCACCTCCTTTGTATCAGGAACATTCCAGGCCAGTCATCAATAAACAGGTTTCTGAATTTCCCTTCGTAATTTTGTAGAAGGAATATTTCCCTTCTTGTATAAAAATACAACAAATGCTTGACTATTATTGAAATCAATGATCTCGGTGATGAAGTCCCGAAAACCTCAAATAAAAATGGGTTTTTCATGGTTGTGTCTTGAGTAGTGGTGATTGAGTTTAAATGTGGGCTTTTCTCTTTAGGTTTGGTGTCTCTTGCAACATAAGTCTTTTTCTAATACTTAAATCCCTTTAATATTTAAGTTAGTAAATATAAAAGAAAAAAATAATATATAGAAAAAATAATAATGTGAGGAGTAAGAAAAAAAATGTGTTGGTTGAATGAACTGGTGCGTGAAGCACAACTTGCTTGTCATGGCTTGGTTTAAATGTTTTATCAGGTGACCAAAGTTATTTATAAACCTTTGGTCAAGCTAGCGTACCTTATAGAGAGTGATGTTGTAGGTATCTCATGATGTGTGGAGTTGCAGGTATCTCGGTGAGTGGAGCAATGATGGAGAGTGACCTTATGGTGAGTCGAGAAAAGTAGATATCATTGGTGAAGAGATTGGTGTTGGTTTATAGTGTTGCTATGCCATTGAATAGAGAAGTTGATGCTTTTGCTTTATATAAAGAATTTATATGTGTGAGGTGTGCTATGCCTATAAAGAGAACTTGTGTGCTTCCATAAAGAATTAGTGTGTGCGAGGTGTGCATGCACTAGTAGATGGTGCATGACTCCTTGAAGCACAAAAAAATACATTAAGGTGTATGCCAAAGGTAGTATTGGACAACTCGAGGTAAGTTGGGAGTGAGTGAATGAGAGACTGTTAAGGCCAACCCAAATGATTAGGATTCTAGTTGTTTAGGCTTATAATGTCTAGCCTTTGGGCTTGGCTCTAATGATTACGATGAAGCCTAAATGGTTAGAAATTGTATTTTTGGTGCACTTCCATTTACCGTCAAGTCTTTTAAATAACGGTGTTTGAAAGACTTGATCATAAGAAATATATGAAAATATTTATTATTTTATAATGATGTCATCTTTTTGTGGCATTTTTTAAGCTTGCAACAAAGATAAGTGTTTTCTTAGAATAGAGATGAATGTTTGATCAATTTGTTTGTTCTTCTTAAAATATAGGACATTATTATTTAAAATTTGGAGAATGTTTTGTGATCATGAAAGCAACGTTAAATTATTGTGTAATGAGATTACAGACTTTAATGAATTTATTTTTGGAGACATGAAGATCTTGTCATGGAGATTTTTATTAGAGATATGAAGATTCATTTAAAGACATGAAGATCTTGTCATAGAGATTTTTATTAGAGATATGAAGATTCATTTAAAGACATCGCCATGAATATTTTTATTAGAGATATGAAGATTTTTCCATGGAGATTTTTATCGAAGAGATGGGAGATTTTTTATCGAAGACATGGGGATTTCACCATGGAGAATTGATTGGAGACATGAGTATTTTCATTGGAGACATAGAGAAACACTACTAGTTTTATTGAAAAGTTTAAAAGGCGTTCTCAAGTGGAGATACAATTTTTGAACATTATTGAATCTCATGTAATTTAAGGTGAGAATCTTTCTTTGTGTTGTATAAATAGTTGCATTTTCTTCGTAACAAAATATTAGAGGTGACCTTTGGTAATTAATTTTTTTATCTTCTTTTTCAAGGTATGACATTCTTCAATATCATGATTGTGGTCGGGTGAAAATAAATTATTGGGGTTCCTTGTGTTTATGTCACTCTTTATAGGAGGTGGATATTGCATGAAGTATTTTCCCTGTATAGTAGCCAATACCTTAACATGCGTTGTGGTTAAAGGTGTGGCTAGGAGTTTAGAGAAAGCTATGTGATTAGGAATATATCCCTTGGTGTTTCTTTTAGATGCTTTGGTTAGAGATTGATTATATTGGAGAGATTTTTCTCTTTGTGGATGTAAATGAGGGTGTTCTTATCTGGTCACATTTACTTTTCTACTTAAACATTGTTTTCCATCTTTTGTTTCATGTTAAGGAGAGTTCGGTCACAGAAAGTATACAATCATTCTTATAAAGAGTAATTGTATACCTCACCAATTAAGCTTTTAATGGTGATGTGTTTGAGTAGATTCTTCTTGTTGAACATTTTCTTGTTAAACATTTGGAGATATACTCTAGTGCTTTCATCTTCTTATTGTATAATGGAAAAGAGCTTAGCTGTGATCGTTTTTGGTTGATATACGTGTGCTGAAGTGAGAGATGAGTTTGATATAATGATCGTGAAAATCAAGGGTAAAGCTAGGCCTCGTTTGTTTTCTAGAAAGTAGTTTCATTTTAGAAAATGATTTTCATGGAAAATGGATTATTTTTTAATGTTTTGTAGTGTTAGGAAAAATGAGTTGGAAAACCGTTTTTAGTGTTTGGCTATGTTATGAGAAATTAGCTCGATAATAACTTATTAATGTTTTATTTTTTTCAAGTTTATTAAAAGGATAAGGACCAGATTCGATATATGAAAAAGTTGAAGGATGGTGAAATTGAAAAAAATAAATTATTTCAATTAAAACAAACAATAATAAAAAGAATGGGGACTAAATCTAATAGATAACAAAAATTTAAAGGGGGATGAAATTGAAAAAAATTCAATTTCATAAATTATTTCAATTGAAACAAATATCAATCAAAATAATAAGAAAGTGTTTAGTCATTTCACCTTCTTTTTTTTTAGAAAGTATTTTGTAGAGAAAATAAAAGGAAAACCCTTTTTTTTTTAAGGACAACTTTTCATTTGACTAGAAAATATTTTCTCCTTGACCAATTTTCTTTAAGGTTATTAAATATTAGAAAATAGGGAAAATGATTTCCAAGAAATTGTTTTCTTTGAAACAAATAGGGCCTAGGCTAAAAGATATGGTACGACACTCAAACAGATCTATGGAATGCTGTTGTGAGGATTTTGCACATAACATCATTGTTTTGTATTACAAATTATAGGATATTTCTCATATTGTGTATGTGCTCTCTTGGGTTTATGAGTTCATTATAATTGTCTAAGTTGGTCTTTGTATAAAAACAATACTTAGAGAGACAAGTGTGTAGCACTTGACGATAAAGTGGGGAATCTCTGACTTGATGAGAGTAATGTTCATTCTTAGTAGCTCATTCAACTACTAATATAGTCTTGTATTTAGGTCTTTTTTATATAGAAAACATATAAGTGAAATCTAGAAAAGAATTGGTGACAATAACCACTTTTGTATCTAGGACTTATTAAGGAATGTTCTTCATAACAGATACAACGCTTTCATAGAGTTAGAGTACAACTATTCTCATATGATTTCATGTCATTCTGTTTTATTCCTTTAGGGAAATGAAGTTATCTATGTACATTCAATAATGCATGCAATGGAGATAGCTGTTGTGTTTCCTGTTAATGGAATAAAAGATTACAAAGTTGTTTTTGTATAGCTTACACAATATTATTGAGCATTTGCACTTGATGAAAATTGGTTGAGGTTTGAAGAAAATGAAGTTTCTATGATGGGAAGATTAATTACTCTTCCATGTCTTATAGTTTCTAAGTCATTATCTATAGACATAAATATTTGAATAAGAAGGTGTAAAAAGGGAATGAAATAGCTTTTGTCTAGGTTCCTATGCATGACATCACTAATGAAGTCATGAAAACCTCAAACAGAAATGGGTTTTTCACGACTATGTTTTGGGTTGTAGTGATTAAGCTTGAATGTGGACTTTTCTCTATAGGCTTGGTGTTTACTACAAAAGTTTCTTATCTAAACAAAGGACTCTCTGTTGCGTAAACCAATAAATGCAGGAGAGAATAATGTACAATAAATAAAAATAATCTAAGAAGCAAGTGAAAAGTGTGTCGGTTGAATGAACTAGTACTTGAATCTTAACTTGCCCAAATTTAGCTTGGCATAAATGTTTTATCTAGTGACCAGAGGTATTCATAAACCTTTGATCATATTTGTGTGCGTGAGGTGTGTGACTATTTGGAGTTAAAAAAATAATTGAGATGTTTGCTTGGGATAATATTGGACAACTTGAGATTCTATCTGCCATTCTTAATTACATACCTATATATTAAGTTTATTGAAAAAAAAATTCTACATGTTTTAGCGTTGCCTCACAGGGCTAGAAATGTTTTATATAGGTATGGTAGATGGAACCTCAAACATTGTTTTTTCCCAAAGAAGTTAGTTTGCAGGCATGTAATATTAAAATCCTAAAATTTTAAACTTTGATTCTAAAATAAAACAAAACATCTACTTACAAAATATAATATTGACTACAAGTGATAATTAGTAAAATATTTGGACATATATGATTCTGACACTAACAAATATTACTAACTAGATAGGTGGCTCATGTTTCATCATGTGTCGAGCTGATTTTTTTATAATGTTAAAAAATGATATTCAGACGCTTTTGGCTTGTTTTAAAGAAGAAGAAAAAAAATCCACGAATCAACTCATAGACCCTACTAGGTCCAATTAGATGGTTTTATTTAATTATATGATAGAAAAAAACAATGATGGTAAATGGACTGGATTTTAAAAGAAAAAAAATAATAACAATGACTAAAAGAAAAGGAATGCTCGTCAAAAGAGAAAAAAAATACAAAGCAGAATCCCAAGATAACTCAATGGTAAATGATTAAGTTGAAAAAATAAATAAATAATAAAATAAAACTTGCAAATAATGTCAACATATCTAGCATGACAAACTCGCAACTTGGGTCACAAGGTCGGGCCAATCTCATAGAAAGTAAATTGAAAAAAAATAATGATGGTCGATCCCTAACAATCTAAATAAAGAATGATGAAGTAAGAAAAAATCAATCAGCTAAAAGAATCTCAAAAATATAAAACACCTACAAACCTGGATAAAGGCCACTAAACCTTGTGAGCTGGATCATACAAACAAAATAACCTAGTAGAAGGAAAAATGAAAAAAATGATGAAGCTCAATTTTAAAAAGAACCCAATTTTAAAGGTTAAAACTAGAAAAAGATATAAAAAAAGCTACCCTAAAAAAATATATGAGTTAATCAGCTAAACATGTTGCCTAAGTCTTAAGATCAAGATAACTTGATTATAAGAAAATTAAAAAAAATCATGAAGCTTTTTTTTTCTTTAAAATAAACAACGTTGGAAGATGAAATAAAAAAACAATAAGTGCAAAAAAACCTAAACAAAGTCAACCTATGTTAATTTTTTTTAACTCATGACTTGAGTTACTAAACTGGAAGCACCTCATTTAGAAAAATAATGAAACTCAATTCCCAACAAATCAAACGTCGAATGATGAAATTAAAAAAAAATTAATTATATAAAAGGATTCAATAAAAAAAATAGCAAATAAGAGATTGATGACCAAATTTAAAATAAAAATAAATGAGTGGACAACATAAAATTTTGAATAGAAAGGGAAATTGAAAACAAAATCCAAATTCACAACATGATCCGAAAAAAAAAGAAGAAAAAAGAATGAGGACTAGATTTTGAAAAAATAACAAATCATAATTATGGATTTTGACAAAAAGGCCTAAAACAACAATTAGAAAAAAAAAACGAGGATCAAAGTTAAAATATTAATAAATAAAAGAACAACTTTAAAAATTTGAAAGGTCAGTGAATTTCGAGGGGAGATAAAAAAGAGAAAAAAAAGAAATAAGAGGTCGCTGGCGATACACTGTCACATAAAATGATGACATGCGCTACCTTATATGGAAAGAGCACCATGAAGCTTCCATTGTCGTCATGGAAGCTATCATAAGTCAACCAACTTTGATTTTAAATTATATTTTATATTTATTAAAATACTAAATTACCTAATAGTCAACTTAATAATAATTAAAAAACTAGGATAAAAAAAATCTCCTATATATTAGTTAAGTAAGTTTTGCTTTTATGAGTAATTTAGTTATTTTACTGTGCTTTTAAAATACAAAAATCTTACTTGTCCACAATTAATATAATAATAATTAATCAACTTTTTGAAAAGACCATATTATCTTCAATAACTAATTCATTATTTTTTTCAGAAGGATAAATTGGTCATCATACTATTTTAATGAATAGTGAACCCTCTCACACTTAACATTGTTTTTTCCTCCCCAGTTAGCTTTTGTTAATGGTAATATTAATATGTATAAAAAAACAAAACAAAGGTTAAACCTTATAGTCTTTTTGATACCAAATCACCTGTGGAATTGAATTCAATTCCACATGTGAATTGAATTCATTTAATAATTTATTAATATATAAATTTTTTATATTTGAAATAAAATAATAAATTACAAAATTGAATTTAATTATATTATTTGGAATACCTTGAGAATTGAATTAACAATCTTGACTTTTTTACCTTTAAAAAATTAATTTTAATTAATATATAAATTGATATAATTAGGATAAAATTAAACAAAAAAATAAACTAAATAATGCCTACAAATTCTTACTAATAATTTATTAGTTTATATAATTTTAATTCCTCCATATCATCCTTATTTCCTTGAAAGTTAGAATACCAAATCCCATCACCTGTTATTTTCTTATTATACCACTCAACTTCAATTTGGCCTCAAAACAAAAAAAACATGGAGATATGCTTATTTTTATGATTTGAATTTCAAATAAAAATCAAATTAAAATCATCAAAAGAATTCCAAATATTAATTGATTTAACTTTTAAAATCAAATTCAATTCTAAAAATCTCAAACAGATAAAAATATCTCTGAAATATAGCTATTTTGAAAGATAATTTTAGATATATATATATTTTTTAATTTTAATCATCATTGATTCTATGTAACTGATTTAAAGTACATAATTTAATATTTATTATTTTTTTTCATATTATTTCACAAATTTTTAAAATATTTAAACGTAAAGTCAGAAATAATTTTACCTTCACGTTTTTTTTTTTTCTTGTTCACAGTTCACATAATTCATTTCTTATCTCTACTCTTTCACGAAATTATTATGATTTTTTCAAAATACTTCTAAAACTTCGCGATTAACGATAACTTTTTAAGCAAATGACGCGTGTCCCAAGTGCCCTAAAAGCGCCGATACTTGCTTTAATGCTTTTTTTTTTTTTTTTTTTCCTCCTACGAAAATATTCTTGAATAATCTTGTGCTAAATGAAATTAAACCCCATCAATCTGTTAATATGCTGACTGCTATGGTACCAATTGTTTTTATAAGTAATTATTATTGTAATATTTAAAAAGCGTTTAAAAACACATATCCACGTTTCTAAAAAAATTAATTCTTTTTTGTTAAAATTTAAATTTTTTTATATATTTTGGATCATTTTAAAATTTTGATTTTAAAAATAATTTTTTAAAAATAAAAAAAATATTATTTTAATGTATTTCAGCATGAAAAGCTTTTGAAAAGCAACCGCAACTACACTCCAAACAGACCAATGCATCAAAACATGTTACTTAACGACATTGTTTTTTTATTTTTTTTAAGAATAAAATTATGAATGAAAGTATTTTTAAATTATTTTATATAGTAATTGAGTTTAAATTATTTTCTAGACAATCTTAAAATCACAAACTCTTACATTTACTTTATTTATTCAAAGAAAATTAATTAATTCTCTTGGATGTTTAAGAAAACAAATCTTTTCAATCAAGGCAACTTCTCAGGGCTCCAAATGTAATTCTAGTTTATTAAATATTAGTAAAATTAGTTAATTAATTCTCTTGGATGTCATGGATGACTTTCTTTTGTTATTAAGTTTCCCTTCCCTTTCCCTTAATTTTTTTTTTTATCCTTAATAAATCTAAAATCCCAATTCCGACTGTGATCTGAAAATCCATTACAGTATTGCCCTAATTTTCCCAAGAAGAGAGAGAGAGATAGATAAATTTGTTCGGACTCTTTTACCCAATTATGATCACAGTAAATTTCTTTTTGAAAAGATTATTTTAAATAAAAAAAACAATCAACCGAACTCAACTAAAGGAAGTAAAAAAGAAAACTTAATATGTTTGAAATCCCACAACTCCACTTTTGGCCTTCTACGGGACCTCCAGTTCAGTGGTGAACGCCGTGCAGCATTGTAAATAAACACAAAAATAGAAGAAAAACGGCGCAACAAAGTACAAACGTACACATAAATACAGCGTTGTCGAGAGAGAGGTGGGGCTTTTCTTTTCATTCGAAATCGAAACCCTGAATGAATTCATATTGCTTGCTGCGTTCTGCTTTCACTGCTGAAAAATCCGCTGGATTTATGATACTCTTTTGATTTAGACCTCAACTTCACCATGGTTAGTTAATTTCCCTTTTCCCTTTTAATTATTGGGTTATTGCCTAGTTAATGTGGAATCTCGAATGATGTGATGTCAGGGTTTTCTTTGCAATTGTGAAGGAGTTTTAAACTTTCTAAACTGACCCTAATTTTCTCTTCATTTTTAATAGCATTGGGTAGATTGCTTTCAACTTTTATTTTTAATTTCTTTTTTAATGTGGAGACTACCGTAGAAATTGCTTTTCTGGCCTCTTTTTATGACATTATTGAAGTGAAGTTATGCTTCTGTGTTTGCTGCCTGCAAAACCATTTTGTGTGTAGTATAATATGTTTTTGATGAATTCTTCCTTGCATATACACATCTTGCAATGAAAATTTTATTTTATTATTTTTTCGTTGAGGAATTGGGACCTTTAATGGAAATTTAAAACTTTGGAACTCAGTGAAATTACTGCAATTGCTACTAGCCCTTCTTGTTTCAATGATTTCTATGAAATATCCCTTCAATTGAAGGAAAAATGAGTTTACTTTGTTTTGCTAATTATGTGTCTGCTAACCTAAAAAAAAGAAAAAAAAAATGATTGACTGCATCATTCATTGATGCTTGACTTTTGATATAGCAGGGCAGCAGGCTGCCAAAAGCAAGCAAAACGACCTTTAGGTTCACACGTTGAAACTTGTATGGACGATTTTTTTTTGTTTGTTTCTTGAACTTCTATGAAACCTGTTTTCCAAAATATCCGTGGTAGCCCAATTATGATAAGGGTTGATAGCATGTCTCGCCTCAGATGTGGCAATCAAACAATGAAATGCTGAATAGGAGGATGTTTTGCATGCACATCGTGTGTTGCTTCGTAGCTGTTCTTCTGGTTCATCATAATTAAATCTCAAACTTATGTGAATCTCTCTTTTTAACTGCTTAGCAGTAGGCTAGGACTAATCCCTAGGAGAGAAGATACTGGTAGTCTTGCTTTCTGCAGTCATGAAACGAGGAATGGGTTTATGATTCCCATGCACATCAAATGACTTGCTTCATGTAGTTTCTAACATGCTTTGGATTAAATTCCTTTTGTCTTTCTGATGTTTAGTAGCACTATTGTTAGTTTTTCAGGTCTTGTGCCCTTAAACTTTTTTGTGGTATAAATATTCCATTTCCAGAGAAAGAAAAACATATGCATTAACACCATGCATTTGGTGTTGCAGGTAACTATTTGTCAGAGGTGCGGTGATAGAGGATTTGATGCGGCTTTGATTTTTTGTGATGACTGTCAGGCTTACGCTGTGCATTGGTGAGTATAGCTGTTGTCCATTTGATTGCAATCTGTTATACTACTAATGCTAGCTAATTTGGTTCCACATCAGCATGAAGAAAATGTGTAATTTTTTTGGGATATCGCAATTATATTCAATAACATGCCAGCTCAGTTGGCACTTTAGTGGTGGACTGCCATCCCTCTTGGAGTATAATTCTATGCATATGCTGGATGGACTTGCTATAAATGCTACATCAAACTTTAAGTTTGTAATTTTTGTAATGGGATAAAACATAGTTTTGTGGTTGTTGAATTTTCTTGATTTGATTTACTAGATTGAATTGGCTAGTCAGTAGTTTACCTTTCATCGATGAAAAGAGAAGTTTCAGATTCTGATGTTTGTACTTTCCTTTTGTTTTTCAGTTATTGCTTAGATGTATTGCCAGCAACTTTTGATGAATATGTCGTCTGGTTATGTTATCACTGTGAATCAAAGGCTGTAAAATTATCCTCTCTTGACAGACCTAACTCTCCTATAAGCACAGAAAGTGACTCTGACAGTTTAAAAATTATCCAACTGAAGAAGAAAAATCCCTTAAAAAGACTGGAAGGGAAGCCTAAGGAAATGGTTTTTGATTGCTCATTGACTAACTCTGACTTGCTGAGACCTCAAATCAGCTCTGACTTCCAACTTGTTGAGGTGGACTGCTGTGAGGATGATGGAAAAGATCAGAAACTTGGAAGTCAAAATGGATTGCATGAGGACAGTGTTCCTGAAGTTGCTGAATATCTTGAAAGTAAAAATACTATATCTCCTCTACCTGACCTTCAACTTGTTGATGTTGATTGCTCTCAGAATGATGAGAAAGATCAGAAGCTTGGAGGAAAAACCAGTTTGGAGGAGTCTGGATTCCAAGAGACAGAACCTCTTAGAAACAAAAACTCTCAATTGGTTGTATGTGATGTTCAGCCCCTTCAGATACATTGCCGTGAGGATGGGGGGGGAAGTCAGAAGGTTGGGAGACAGAATGACTTGAATGAAGGCAAATTTGTTGAAGAAGATGAATTGGATAAAACTAAAAACTGCCACGTTGATGCTCCTTATTTTGCTGAGCAGAGTTGTTCTATTCATGTGCTACCGATAAGAGATCCTATTTGGAGGTCTGTTTTTAATTATTTTATTCCATATTCCCACACAAGTTTTTGATGAATTATTATGTGATATAAAAGAAGTAAAAAAGTTCAATTTGATTGTTTGGTTAACAGGGGAAGCTTGAGCATTTTCCAAAATAATTATGGTGCTCCTGGTGGAATTGTTGCTCATTTGTCTAGCATTGCATGCTCCAGAGCGAGTGAGGAGGCAAAAGGATTATCTGGATTGCTTTCACCAGAATTGCTTCCTAGATCTGGGGTATGGCCAAAAAGTTTCCGGAAGTTGGGGCCAGCAGCTGATCATATAGGTCTCTATTTTTTCCCGGACAATGAAAGGTGTCAGTTTAAACAATTTTGCACTAGATTTCTTTTCTTGTTTTCTTGTTTTGGTTACTTATAAGGATTTCTTTTCTTCTCTTCCAGGAATGAAATTGTTTTTGATAGCCTAGTAAACGACATGATCAGCCAGGACCTTGCCATGAGAGTTGTTATTGAAAATGCAGAGCTCTTAATTTACACTTCTAGGATACTGCCCATGGATTGTTGGAGTGAGGCTCTCAAATCTTTTATCTGTGGAATAGCTCTATTTTTTCTTCTCTCTTTCCTTTTTTTCCCCTAACCATCGGTTTAATCTTTCTTTTTCTAAACTGACTTGCAGGATTCCAGTCAAAGTTTTATCTGTGGGGAGTGTTCAGGCCAAAGAAACCTTCAGCACCTGATGTTGTGCCTGGAGAGCAACAAGGCCTCACAAAGGCCATAACCTGGGAAAGACGGAGTCCTGTTAGTCCTTTAAGCAATGGCAGTTATGGTTCTGGCTTGATGTGTCCATCGCAAGATTCTTAATCAGAATTTGTACATTGATTCCTTTACGGTTCCTTTCTTATTGACTGAAAGAAAGTAGAAATTTAGCTTAACTGCAGAAGGACGTAGGAAAAATGGATGGGACACATCTAACATGAACATGACCCTTGATAAATGGAAATCACCACCTCAAATGTTTTTGCTTTAGAACTGTGACAGGTTTTTGTTGATGAACAGGACGATGGAAATATCAAGATGCTCCTTGGAGGATGCTGCACTTTTCTCAAGTTACGTTTCAATTTTTTATATATATTTCTACGAGTAATGATTGCATTTAAGAATAAGTTTTCATTTTAGTTGTGGATTGAATGAATTGCCCCTTGGAGGATTCTGCACTTTTCAAGTTACGTTTCAAATTATATATATATATATATATATTACTAGGAGTGATGATTGCATTTAAGAATGAGTTCTCATTGTAGCTGTGGATTGAATGAATTGCTCATAAGTTATAAAAAATATTTATCATCATGTCAATGTCAGTGTACGATAATCTAATCTTATATTATTATTTTTGTTTTTTATAATTCGGTGCTGATAATATTTTTGGATCAGTTCTTGCCATTCAATAAAACACTCATTGTGAAGAATTTATGGTTACTTTTATAGTACCAAATGGAAGAAGATGTTCTTCACGTCATTTTTTTTTTTAATATATAAAACATCGAAACTTGATTGCTTCTCGTGTACACTCCTCTATGAAAGGCAATAATTTGTCTACGAGCTGTATATACGATGAATCGTATTGATTATGTCTACGAGCAGTATATACGATGGTATAAGCAAGTGAAAGACATGTTACAGTTCAAAAGGTCTGCACAATTATGGATTTAATATTAGGCCAGCCTGCTAATGCCATGGCAATTACCTTTTGTTTTCAATAATTTGAACTTTCTCAAATTGATTAGTATAATAATGCTAATACGAATTTCATTGACTGGTCTTTCCTCCTTGACAACTGTTCTTGTTTAACCACTCCCTCCCATGTAAGTTGGCCAATTAATATAAAATAAGTAGCAAGTGGTGAAGTATCTATCGTATTTGATTTCTTTTTACTTTGTGGCCCCAGAAGATGGAAGATAAAACTTCAGGGGTAGATATTTTTTAATTTAGATTAATATTTATTTTTTGATATTTTTCATGTGTTATATTAAAAATAAATTTAAAAAAATAAAAAATATATTTCTAAATAAAAAATACTTTAGAAATATATAAACGTCTAATACAGAACACCTGCACGTCTAATCCAAGAACACTAGGACCCTTTTCCGCTGTCAACTTGGAAGTGTCTTTTCCGCTGTCAACTTGGAAGTGTTTGTTCACATTGATAGATAGTGTGAACAAACTTAGAACGGGACGGTCATATTTCTTAAAACTTAGATAATTTAATTTAAAGTTGAATAATCATGTTCTAATGTTTTAATATATGGTATAAATTTTTTAAAAATAATAAACAATATTTTATTTCTCTTATCTAATCTAAATTACTAAATCTAAAATCAATGATAAAATATGCTCTTTTGAAAACATAAAAGAATTCAAATCCATGAAGTACGTGTCATAAAACATTGGATCTAAAATGTTCTGTACTTCTATTGACAATTTGACAAGAGTTCTTGCGTCAGCGGCCGCCCACTGAAGCACGCTGTATCCAGGTGCTCTTGACATTCACCAACTCTGCTGCAATATTCCAGCCTCAGGGCCACATATGAAGAAGAAGGGTGCCTAGCCGCTGTCCAAGTTGGGTTTAGCTGTATCAAAAGGCTACAGGGGCAGACCGACAGCGTTAAAATTCGAGATTTCACCTGAAGTTTACCTTCAAAATTATGGAAAACTATCTGTGCTGTGTAGCTCAAGATCCATTCAACATTCCAATAAACTAATAAATAGATAGAAGACAGGGGTCATCGGGTGTGTAAATGGTGGGAGAAAACAGCACTTTACAGCGAAAGAGTATCTTGCTTTTCCAGGGGAATCCAATGGTAATGTTTTGTTTTATGGAAAATTCGACAATGCCTTTGCATGAATTGAAAGACATTAATTTCAAAGTGTTTTTACTTAGCGTAATTTACATAGTTTTCCAACACGATTTCTGTAATTTTTTGCGCAGTATACACAGTTTTCCAAGATGAATATTGTCATTTTCCGAAACAATATATACATACATATATTTTTTTTAAGTTTAGTTTATTTACTATTATTGTCGCCTATGTTTTTTTTAAATATATTGTTAAATTAAATGCACTTATTGAACCTTGAGTCAATATCATTTTTTTTTAATTTTTTATTGCTTATTTAAAAACATGCCTCAACATTTCTTTTACGTTTGAAATTTTTTTATCCAGCAGACGACGCAACCACCTATCTAGTTGCCTTCTAGGTACTTTCACATCTTTTGTGTTATAATATCTTCTACTTTTTACTCAATCATAAAGAACAAACTGTTTGGTTAGTTAAAAGTTTCTGTTTTTTACACCGAGCCTCACACGTAATTGCATTTTAAATTCTAATTTTATATAAACTAAAATAACTTACTTTTCATTAATAAAAAACTATTATTTATTTATTTATTTTATATATAAAAAATCATCTCATCATTATAGTTTTAACCGAACAAATATTTTTTAAAACCAACTAATAAATATTTTTTTCTTGATTGTATTTTTACTACAATGCTCAAAATACTCATACTCGTGGGGAACTCGCCACCGCTTCGTCTCGTGGTCATGGCAGTGTTAATTCATTTAACTGTGATGCCAAGTTAAAAAAAAAAAAAAGGCAAAAATTCAAGGCGAAGGGTTTCCTTTACGAGAAGAGTTTAGGTTCAAAATGATATTAGTCAAAAAGGATGAAATTGGATTTGGTAGAGGAGCTTGACTTGACTTTGATTCATGTATTAAAAAACTAAAAATCAACCCTATTTCAAGCTGCTTCCATGTAACATCTGATCAAGCGACCCCATTTTCCATGTTTTGTTTTTAATAAAAATTGTTGCCGCTCTCGTTTCGCGTTAACCCCGTGTTCTTGTCATGAAAAAAATGAAAAAAAAGGGGATAGAATAAGTAAAGTGATTATATATATATATATATATATATATATATATATATATATATATATATATATATGGAAAAAAAAGATACGAAATAGTTACCTCTGCCTGTGCGTCAGCTGCTCGAAGAAAGTAGATAGTTATCGCCATAAATAGAGTAGTCTTTTTTCTTCTCTCTTTTTTGAAGTTCATAAATATATAGAGTAATTTGATGATAGCTAATGAGGATCCATTTCAGATATAGAGGTCATGACACCCTCTTGATTTATAACCAGTGGAGGTCTGGTTTTAATGCCTCTTTAATTTGAAGGGTCCCAATGCTGCAATGGATTTGTATGGTTCAGTGATTTTATTACATGTTATTTTATCTGATATGCCAGATCCAACCTCATGCCATCCGAGGTCGCTTACAAGAATATTATCTCTCGATTCATGAATGTCTTCTACACTGAGTCTCACTGACAAGCTGCATATATATAAATCATTGCCACATATCCCACAAAATGCTTCAAACAGAAGCGAACTCAACGAACTGTGGCATTGAAATATTCAAACATCATGATTGGAAAGAGTATAATATAGAATACGGAACGCATAAAATGGTATTTATTGTTTTAAATTATATGCCACAGAGTACATGACAAAAAGGGTTGAGTCTGATCAACAAGATACCTGGGCTAGCTAAGGTAAGGTGCCCTAATCAAATGTCCCACCGAATTAAAAATGTGAATAGATAAAGCCATTAAGAACAATCCAACTTGCTAACCCCCCACATGAAAGATCAGAGACTTCCACTAAAAACCCATTTTTCTATCATCAGAAGCGAAGTGAATTAAGCTTAAGAAGAAATAACCAAAACCTTTCCCATTTTTCTGTATCTCTCTCTACCTTGAAACTATCAAAAGTCAAATAAATTATTGTAAGTATTGAAATTATTGAAAAGGTCAATAGATGGAGTGCTTGGTGAAAAGAAGGTTGAAGGACTAGGCATGAAACTACCCTCAATAAAATTCCTGTTGCCATGAAGAATAGGACTCAAATCATGGAAGAAGCTAACCGAGTTTGGATCAGCTGATGCTGGAGAGAAGAAGTTTGGTGGTATTGGAGGAAGTGAAGCGGGCCCAGGAGACAGAATTCCAGGACCCAAATTTGTTCTCTCCA
Source organism: Populus deltoides (assembly GCA_015852605.2). Taxonomy (NCBI): domain Eukaryota; kingdom Viridiplantae; phylum Streptophyta; class Magnoliopsida; order Malpighiales; family Salicaceae; genus Populus; species Populus deltoides. The sequence goes on along the minus strand of CM027574.2, from coordinate 16,511,492 downwards.
TTACTTGATCGATCTCCATGATCCCTTCAACAAAACCCACATCTCCGCCTAGCTGCTGCTTTAGCTGATCTTTTGGTGACTTGGCCTTCTCTATTGTAGCATACCTTGCCGCTGGCGATATTGCACCACAATCATGATCATTAAAGGGATTGGAGGAAGTTGATGTTGATGAACAAGTGGAAGTTGATGAGGAACCTGTAAGACGTTGGACTAGGGTCATGAAGTCATTAGGGTTTGTATGAATCACCTTTGGTGACAGTGTGTAGATTATCACCGGAGGGCGTGGCTGTGTTTGTTGTTGATTCTGTGGTTTCTGGTGTGATGGTTGTGGGGCTACCGGGGGGTTTTTTGATCTTGTGTGAATCTTTGCGGATTTTCAAAGCTGGTGGTCTAGGACCTTGCAATTCCTTTCTTGGTGATCTGCTGATAGGGAAGTCTGATGAATCCATGCTAAATCTTGAATGGTACTGAAGAAGAAGGAACAAAAGTAGATGGGGATGACGGTGATGAAGAGGCGGAGGATGATAAAAGCATTATCGTTGTGTTCTAAATTATAAGGGGAAATGCAGGGGGGGAGATGATTGAAATATTTAAAGGGAGCAGGTCAATGTAAATAGAGGGATTAATTAAATACCATTGGAAGATGACAAAAGCAAAGATTGGCTACTTGTGTAGTCTTTTCAAGTGAGAGATGGCTGGTTTCGTGGTGTTACAAATGTTTGAACATGTCAAGTTTTTCTTGAGAGGGATGTCAGACGTGGAAAGGGTCATTTGCCATATGAGACCAAGCCTTGATGACTTAGCATGAGCATGTCCATGTAAGCAAATCCAGGAGTAAAGAAATGGTTATGGAAAATTCTGTCAAAATTGCTAGTTTCTTTGTAATATTACATGGTTTTATGAGTTAATATTTATCTAATATGTAAAATTAAATTAAAAACTCAAGAACTAAGTAAAATTGATCAAAATCATGAAAAATCATGATTTCACTACTGTTTACAAGTTTAATGGAATCACAAGTACTCCCCCAATTAACTTATTTTTCTCCCAAATTAAACCAAAAAATCCTAGCTCACTGCTCTCTCTTTCTCAGACCACCTGACACTACCATCTTTTTCTCAAAACACTTTTTTTTTTATACATCGTCTCCTTCTCCTTCCTCTCTATTTCTTGTTTCTTGTAATTGTTGTTAAATTGCACTTCCAAATGAATCAACAACCACAACATCAGAGCTAAACCCAACTCTCAACCACTAGTGATTATCCTTTCCCTGCTCCCAAATATTGGCTCGAGCACCCACCTTCTCCTAACTAGTAGAAAGAAAGATATATGATATGAATAATTGTGAACTTTATGATTTGATAGTTGACATCTTTGATATATGCTTACTAATTTCATTTTATACATATACATAAATAGTGCACTTATCATGTAATTTCTTTAAAGTCACTAATAATTCACAGTAATTCTAATTATTCTCATTTTTTGTTTTGTTGCTTTCCTTTCCTTTTTCTATCATATAAATTTTTTCATGTTGATCAATAACAATGATATTGGATAATATTTACTAAATTCTGATAGTGCATGATTAGTTGACTTCATCGTGGTGTGTGCAGCCACCAATTGAACACTGAATCGGAAACACAAATTAATGGAATTTAATTTCAGTAAGCCATGATAGTAATTTTATGCTATCAATTCTTAAGATTTTCATGGATAATTGTCTCAGTATAAAGATAAGACACTTGTCTTGCCTGAGTCTTTATTTTTACAATTAATTATAATAAACAAAAGTAAAAGTTATAATATATGATGGTTTCTGGATATGGTAGCCTTTTCTTGATCATATCAATAATTTTATAGTTAGTGGTTGCAGAGAGCTTTTAGAGCTCAAAATCGATCAAACTCAAATGAGTAGAACCTGATGGTGAAAGTAGTAAATCTTAATGTATAAAAGTCAACTTGAATAAGTGTTGAATTACCAATTATTCTATTTTGTATTGAGTTATCAGTTCAATGTTTATTCCAAACCACCCTTTCATTTTCTTGATTAACAATTTAATTATGGTACAATTAGGTTTTGACTTTAGATTAACAATCTTGTTTGGATTGATTATAAAGCTAATTTGAATTGATTCTTGAACTGCTGAACACATGACATCTAAAAAAACTTCCATTGGCATTAGACATGATATGGGATGACAACATGGTATAGATATTGATAAGAATTCAAGAGAAATTCAGTGCAAGTATTGTTAGAAAATTCTTAGTTGAGGCATTTACTATTTCAAACATCATTTGGTTTGTATTCGTAAGGAAGTTGAGCTATGTTAGCAAGTACTAATAGATGTAAAGAGAATGATTTTGGATGTTTTGGTGAAAAATCAAGAAGCATTTGAAAAGGAAAGAAAGGCTTTTTCAATATATTAGAAAAATGATGAAGATAAAGGGAAATAAATTAGCTCAATAGATAAAGGAAAAAGAGAAGCTAGTGGGAATAAAAGTATACAAAGCACCATCAATTAGCTGCTAAAAAAAGATCTTATAAAAGAAATATGTTGATAAATTGCAAGGTTTTTCTACATTAGTGCGATTCCATTTAACTATGTGAAAAACCCTAAGTTTCTCAAGGCATTTGAACTAGTTGCAAAGGCCTGGTTAAGTTTCAAGCCTTCATATTACCATGATATTAGAGATAAGTATTTCAAGCAAGAAGTTGATTAAATAATGAACTTACTTGAGGAGTACAAGCTAGAATGAAAAACAAAAAACAAGTGCAAAATTGACTTCCAACTTGACTCATTTAAGGATGAAAAATGGTTGTTTGCATTAAGGCTGCAAAGACAACAAGGAATGAAAAACTCCAGCTAAATGGTGAGATTTTTCTAGGGATGAATGCCCAGTATTATAAAAGTTTGCAATCCAAGTTCTAAGCTTGACTTGTAGTTCATATGTATATGAGTGTAACTGAAGTGCAATATTTGAGACGATGAGTTTTTTTTTAATATTTTATATTTGATAAGAATATTCTTATAAGTTATAAATTTGAATTTCTTGCTTAGGTTCATACAAAACAAAAAAAATCATTTGCACAAAAATAAAAATAAAAATGAATGACTTGGAATTTGTAGTGTGCAATTTGATATTGAATGACAACCAAGTAAAAAATCATGCTGATAATTTTGATGAAGATGTAAATGATTTCTCTTCTGATGATTATTGAACAATTAAGGGAGAAAATCATGGTGGTTCATCAAATTTTGATTTGCTTGGTGTCGTTGATAGTACAACACAAAGAGAAAATGGTAAAAAAGATGAAAGTGGTGAAGAAGAAATTTCTAATGATGTTGAAATGGAGAGTCATGGTATTGGACATGGTTTAGATATTCAAGTTGATGTCAATCTAAAGAATTCAAGGAGTTCTGAGTTAAATATTATTGACAATATTGGTATTGGTATTGATAATACCACTAATGTTCAAAATATTGGTGTTTATATTAGTAGTAACACTAATAATACTCTAAATGGTAATGATCTTGATGGATGTATGAATGTTTTAGGAATAATGAGGAAGAATAAGGTATTAATGTTGGTTTCAGTTTATATGATACACCTGCAAATTATTTGTTTTAGGCTTGTTGATTGTTAGTTAATGAAATTTTATGGATATAATTATATTGTAAGAGATTTTAAAGCTTAACTATGTATGAATTTTTATTTGAACTATGTATTTTAAGGTGCTTGAACTTTTGTATTGTTTATTTCACTTTTGCTTTAATTATATTATAATGATATTTATTACTTGGCTGAAATTATCTATATAATTAGTTAAAAAATTTTTATTTATGACTTTATAATTTTATGATCAAAGTTTATATTTTTCATGTCATGTAATTTTTTTTTTTTAACAATGTGTGGTAATGAGGATTCAAATGTCTAAAGTTCAAACAACTACAAATGCCTTTTTAACCTTTAAATGATGGAAAATCTAATTTCGTAGGATTAGTATGCGTGACTCACCAACGGTATGAGCTTCGCATCAACATTGTTTTGTCTCAAGATTCTTTGACAAGATAGGCTTCTAGTTGGCATCATTTTTCAGAAATATGATTCGATCGTACTTTAAACACACTCTTAAAATTAAGCTACGAGAAAGAAGGATGAAAAAGATTTTTTTTTAATGAATGAATATGTTTCATTAATAAAAAAAATAAACCAAAATAGAAATATTCTGATTTATAAAGAATGATTACATCAATATGTAATGCAAACCAAATTAAAAAAACCACAAAAACTTGACAATTCATGAAATTAAACAAAGCTATAATTATCCAAAGCTTTCTTCAAAAGTCTAGTCACATGTAATCTCAATTGTGAACATAAATAATAAAACTAATTTTCCATAGTAACCTTTTTTTAGATATTTGAAGGCAGATTAGTTACAAATAATATCAATTACAAATGTGACACGAGTTCATTATAGATTTTGCTTATTGGTTTTTGAGCCATTCTAGATAGGTTGTTCTTTTTTGTTCGATTCTTTTCCACCTTATAGTCCATGTCACTTCCCGGGTAATTTTCAAGATGTCCCTATCACTATGAAGCTTGTATTAAAAAATACGATAAATAAATAAAACAATGTTTTCTTCTCTAGTTTTTGGTTTTTTATTTTTATTTTTTATATAGAAAACATCACGGTTCTCTTTTCATTGATCCTTCTTCTTCTTCTTCTTCTTCTTCTTCTAACTCGTATATGAATAATATATATGCACTCCTAATCTATTTAATAAACTGTTGCACTCTTATCTTGACATAGCTCAAAATATATTTTTAAATAAAAAAATATGATTTTATCAATTTGAATGAAAAATTTAATAGAAAAACAATTAAAGTATACAAAAGAATTGAAAAATTAAATATTATATAAAAATATATAGACATAATTAAAAAAACACAATATAAAAAAATATTTCAGTTTAAAAATTTAAATTGTTAAATGAGGTCAAGGAATAATTTTAAATAGATTCTATCAAGTAAAAGTCATTTAAACTTGAAACCTGCACAAGTTAATCTCCACTTTAAGTTTAATTAATTAGTTTTTTAATTAAAAAAAGTGATGAAATTTGAACCTATGACTATTTGATCATCTAAAATCTGATACCATATCAAATAATTATCTCAATAAAAAAATTTAAGCAACTAGATCGAACCTTATTAGTGATTTTATATTAACTTTCTAACACATCACTTCAAGTAAAAGCTTTTAGGCTTGAACCTTAAATAGACACATTATTTTATGTTGAAATTATAATTTTTAATTAGAGAAAATAAGCGTGGTGATGTTTGAATTCGTGATCGTTTGGTCAATAAGATTTCTATTAATGAAAAAGGTTATAAATGAGATGGTTGGATTGAGATGAGTAGCTTACCTTTGAGATTAGTAGTTCGTAGAAGTCTTGAGGGTAGAAGACTTTTGAGATGAGCTATTTCACCTGTAGAGGAGTTTATAGCTGAAAACACAGATAAAAAGGTAGAGGATTTTGGTCATGAACATTATGCTAGGTTTCGACATCATGGGACCTGCAGACACAAGGGGTTTGACTACATGATTATTTTGTCCATAGAGAACAAATAGGGATTTTTTTTTTGTTATGGTTTAGACATAAATTTAAGGGGTATTAAGATGAAGACTCTAGCTTTTTAGAGTAGAAACGATCGTAAAACATATTTGATATGAGAAAACAAAGTAGAGTTAATCTTTGGTTGTTAACATTACTTTAAGGAAAAGAAGGTAAAACTTAATATTATTGAGTTGATGAACTATGTTATTATTTCGTGGGATAAAATTATTTTAGGTAGAATATGGAATGAAGAGAAACCTTAGAGACTTGATATAAGATGAAAGTAGCAATGAGAAAGAGGTTTGTTTCTGGATATTATTAAAGAGAATTATTTTAGAGATTGTAGAGTTTGACTCTAGGGTCCAAGAGTATGGAGGATTATAAAAAAAAATAGAAATTTCCTTGATTAGAGCTAATATTATGAAGGATTAATAGATGATTTATTCATTAAATAGAAAGGTAAAACCAAAACCAAAACTCCAACTAATCATAACAATGATATTAAGTGTTTCAAATGTTTAGGAAATGAATAAATAGCTTCACAATATCTAAAAAAAGGTTATGGTTATAAGAGAACATAGGGATATTGAATCCAAAAGTGATAAATCCAAGAATGATGAGAAGCCACCACTTGAGGATTGTGGTGACGTTAAGTATCCAGTTGATAAAAATGCTTTAGTGATTAGGATATCACTTAATGTTCAGATTAAGGATGTTGATGTAGAGCAACGAATGAAGAAGATCTTTCATACTAGATGCCACATAAAGAACAAGGTATATAGTATAATAATTGATATAACAACTTGTGTTAATGTTGCTAGTGCTATACTCGTTAGAAAATTGAATCTGAACATTATTAAGCATGAAAGACCTTATAGATTTCAATGGTTAAATGGATGTAGAGAAGTAAGAGTTACTAAACAGGTTTTGATTATTTTTGTTGTTGGAAAGTATTAGGATGAGGTTTTATGTGATGTGGTTCCCATGTTTTCTACTAATTTATTGTTGGGGCGTTCTTGATAATTTAATAGGAAGGCCAAACATGATGGTTTTAACAACATATATTCTCTTGAAAATGATGGAAAAAATTCATACTTGTATCATTATCACCGAAACATGTTTATGAAGACTAATTAAAGTTGAAAAAAGAAGGTGAAGCTAAAAGTTCAAAACAAGCATGTGAGGATGTGATGAAGCATGAAAATAATAGGAGCAACAAGAGAAAATATTTGGCCAAGATAGAGAAAAATAGGGTTTCAACCAAGAAATAAGAGAATAAAAGAGGAGAGAAAAAAAGAAGTGAAATTAAGATTGTTTATTTTTCTGACATGCCTATGATTTTACTTGTATATAAGAAGGCATGTTTTAACACCAATTAATTTGATCTTTGTGTTACTAGTGTTTGTGTTTCTTTATTGTAGGATTATAAATATATTTTATCTTATGAGATTCTTAGTGGTTTGCCACCTACTAGAAGAATTAAACATCAAATTAATCTTGTACTCATAACAACAATACCTAATCAACCAGCTTATAAAAGTAATCCTGAGAGATTAAAAAAAATAATTTAAAGGCAAGTAGAGGAGCTGATGTCAAAAGGGTACATAAGAGAAATCATAAGTTTATATGAAATTCTAGTGTTCTTGGTATCAAAAAAATATAGGACTTGGAAAATATATGTTGATTGTTGTGTAATAAATAATATGATTAAAAAATAGCCAATAGTTTATTTTAGTAAAAAGCTTAATGGTGAAACATTGAATTATCCTACTTGTTATAAGGAGCTTTATACTTTGGTAAAAGCACTGAAGACTTGACAGCATTACTTTTAGCCCATTGAAACATCTAAAGGGCTAAGAGAAGTTGTACCATCAACATGCCAAATAGGCTGAGTTCATAGAAACATTCTCCTATATGATAAAATACAAGTAATGTAAGGAAAATATAGTGGTTGATGCACTATCATGATGATATGTGCTTCTTTCAACTTTAATGTTAAATTATAAGAATTTGAGTATATGAAATATTATATATAATTATGATGATTTTGGCCAAATTTATAAAGCATGTGAGAATTTGGCATTTGACAAATTGGCATTTGACAAATTTTATAGGTTTGATGGTTATTTGTTTAAAGAAAACAAATTGTGTGTGTCTAATTGTTCTATGCATGAATTACTTATTTGTAAAGCTCATATGAGCGGTTTAATGAGACACTTTAGGGTTGCTAAAACTTTAGATGTCTTGCACAAACACTTTTATGAAAAGGGATATGTAAAGAATTTATAATACATACATAATATGTAGACAATCTAAGTCTAAAGTTTTACCTTATGGTTTACATACTCTTTTACCGGTACATAAGGAACCTTGAGTTGATATATTTATGAATTTTTTTTAATAGAAGTATTGTGTTTGATCTTGATATTAAATTTCTTATCTATTTTTGGAAGGTTTTGTAGGGTAAGTTAGGCACAAAGTTGTTTATTTTTGACTACTTGTCATCCACAAATAAATAATAAAATTAAAGTGATGAGTTTGACTTGAAATACTTTGTTAATAACTATAATTCAAAAGAATTTGAAGAATTGGAAAGATTGCATGTTATTTGTTTAATTAATTGCATATAATAAAAATGTGTATTCTACTACTGATTATCCACTTTTAAAATTATTTAAGACTTTAATTCTTTAACTCATTTGGATTTGATTCATTTTTCTATTAATGTAATGGTTAATCTTGATGACAATAGAAAAATACTTGTAGTGATGGCTTTTCATGAGAGAGTATAATGGTAAATACAAGAAAAAAAAAAGCAATATACATTGAAAGATAATAAGGGTTGAAAAAGGGTTATTTTTTAACTAGGTAATTGAGTTTGAGTGCATATATGCATGGAGAGGTTTCCAAAATATCGAAGATCTAAGTTGATACCAAGAAAAGATGGTCCATTCTAAATCTTTGAAAGAATTAATGTCAATGCTTACATATTGAATTTACTAGTTGAGTATGATATTAGTACTACTTTTAATGTTTCTAATCTCTATTTTTTGTTGTTGTAGGTCACAATTTCAGGTTAAATCCTTTTAAGAAGAAATTAGATGGTGTGATCTAAACTACATTAAAAGACCTACTAGAAGTTTAAGAGTAGACAATTATAAGGTTAAGAGAAAATAAGCTTAAAGATTCATTCAATGGGCTTATTCAAAGTATTTTGGCCAAGTTAAATTTTAAGGAGACTACATATTCAACAAGTGATGTTCAGACTTGGTCAATTTAACATATGTATAAGAGAGGTCTGATCCATCTATTTCATGGGCTAATTAACTTTGGCATCTATAGACTTATTTGTTTTTACGTGTTTCATGAATTCCAAGTTATAGGAGGATTCCTTATTGTGTGTGCAAACATAGGAGACCAATAATTATTTTCTTGTTTGTTTTGGATTCCAAAGGAAGGGCATCATAGTCTATACAGCCAAGGGTCCTTTTTAAGCAAAGATTTTACTCAATATTTTTTAATTAATTACTAGAGTGCGGCAACATAGTAATAATTCTCAGAATTATTATTTATATTATTTTCCATGTTTGGGCCTTATTTTAATTTGAGTTAAAGTTAGCCTATCATTTTTTTTCCAAGTATAAATATTATTTTGTAATACATTATTTTTTTAAGAAGTTAAATACAATATTGTTGCATATTGTATGTGTTTTTATGAGAGGATTATCTTGTTTTGGTTCTTCATTGAACTACTCTAATTTATTGAAAAATTAACTAAGTTTTGTGGTGTCTTTCATACTTCTCGTTCATATCTCTTCATAGGTGTTAGGTAAGGGTTTGATTTCTATAGTGTTGGTACCTAGATACAAGTTATCGTTGTGTTAAGTTTAATCACAAGCCCGAATTTAGATTTTTAGGAATGATCGATTTGAGTGTGAATTTTTATATTCACAAGGTTTGCAACATCCACCCTTTCCCCTACTCTTTGTAGAGAGTTACTTGTTTGTATATCCATGCTACGTTATGAGGGATCCAAATTTTCTTAAACATAAAATTTTTTTCTAGATCTCACGAAAATCTTTGACATTGTCATTAAAACTGAAAATATAGTCGGTTTGAAGTTTTTTTTCATAAATATAAATTTTTCTATCAATATATTTCTTATTTATCTTAGCCAAAAGGATTCTTTTTTTAACTAAAAGCATTGTTTAAGTTTTCTTTTTTAATTATGATTGTTAAAGCAAGTTAACAAAAAAAATCAAAATAGTATGTTCATATTTTGTGATTGTAAGCTAAATAATAAAAAATATGATAAATTCAATTCAAAATCTATTTAAACATTTTAATAATAAGCAATCGATTTCAATTGAGTTTTCATAAATAATTTATTATTAGTATTATTATTTTCAAATCAAATGCATAATAATTGAAAAAAATATTATTTAAAAATTTATAATAATATTTAAAAACCAGGGCAAAACTGAAGAGTTGAGTCTCATAAAAGTTTTTTAGAGTACAACAAAAAAAAAGGTAAAAAAAAAAGACAATAAAGGGCTATGCCGGCACATACGCCCAGCCCTAATTTTAATGACTTCAATAACTTAATCCCTTGTCCTCTGAGCTGCAACTTTGATTTGCTGTGAAATGATTAAAAAATATATTAAAGTTATTTGCAATTTATATAAATACTAAAACACCATAAAAAACCTTAATTGTTTTAGTGTTGTAGGTTTATATATATATATATATAGATACACGCCCACGCCCACGCCCACGCCCACGCCCACGCCCACGCCCACATCGATGATTTACAAAATAGTAGTAGGAAATTAGCAATAAAAAAGAGAAAAAAGAAAAAGAAGAAGAAGCTAGTTTCATACATTTAATGAGGAAGAAAAGACAAGATAAGAACTCTAGTCGAGTTAAGAACATAACTAGAGTAGGTCAAGCTTGACGCGGCTACTAAATTTCCAGACTTTCTTCCCCAAACGGAGGTCAAACCTAGCAGCATAATCTTTTAAGCTTGACCGAGCTAGTATCAACTGTGGAGCTATATTGAAATTAATTTAAGGAGATCGGGACAGAGAATAGAAATCCTGCTCGAACGGAGGATTTTGAATGGCCAATCAACTTTAAAGATAGGTGAGTGGGTCTTCGAGAGCACAAGGTCTTCAATTAGGTGGCCATACTCAGTAATTAATTCGATCTCCAAGATTGGTTGACATGTTCTTCAAAGAAATGTCACCAAGGACCATCTTGATTTAGCATATGATCGAAAGAAAGTTCCAAACACCTCTTGCTTCAGCATGCTCTCTCGTACTTTTCCAATCTGACTTGCAAGCACGAAGCTTCGACAAATAAAATGACTAGAAAAAGCACTTAGATCGGATCAACTCTCTCGCTTTTTTATGCATAAAAAAAATACACAACTGGTGTCAAAGTGTTTTTTAAGCAACGAAAATCATGATTGTGAATTCTAAACTTGAATTGTATATTTAATAAAATTTAGCCAGGTTCCTGAGAGTCAATAAATGTCAGTATTATTATAATGCTATTTTTTTAATTAAATATATTTAAGAGATAGATATAGATTACTGATTCATAAGAAGCCATACAAGTTTTTGTTTTAATTTATTTATATATCATTATTTTTTTTATATATTAGAAGAGCAATGATTTAAATTTTATTGAAATAAAATGATTTGCTTGTATAACTCCTCTTTCTCTTATTAATATCTATTACCTCAATAAAAAAATATTTTTTTTTGTTCTATGTCATTCATTTAATAAAAAAAAAATCACCACTAACATTAAAAAAAATGTTGAATGCTTTAAAATAAAAATAAAAGATTTATTTGTCAAATTAAAACTTTTTTGTCTTATTATATCATGTGAGTCAACTTGGTGACCCCTCAACCTAGCTTCTTGCTTGGTATAAATTTCAAATTATATTATGTTGGAGTTGAATTAACATGACCCGATTGATTTGGCAGGTTCAACTGCAACCCAATTGATTTATTAAAAATAAGGTTTGACTAAAATTTTTTATTTTATTTTACAGGTTAGTAAGGCCGGATTAACTTAGAATCCAACCAATTTAAGATATAGATTGATTCAAGTTTAAAAAAAATAGAGAAATTATTAATTTTTAAAAACTCAGGTTGACTCGTGACTTGATCATTCATGGTAAAAAATTCATCAACTTTTTTAGTTTTTTATATCAAAATTATGTTGTTTTGATTTTTTTAAAATAAAATTAAAATTCATACGTGTAAACCTAGGTTAGAATTTAATCCACATGTACCCCAAATTATATGAAACTGCTTCTACTTAAGAAGCAGAAATGAAAGTTGACATGCACGAGGCAAAAATGTATGTGATAGTGAAATTCAATGTTGGGTTAATTATTCCCAAATCTTTCATATCTTACAAACTAATAATTAAACTTGTCAAAGGAAAAATGAAATAGATTAATACCCTAATCCCTATAACCTAGCTAGGACTCTCTCCCCTCCCCAGAAAAAAAAAATATATATAGTAAAAACTCACTGTTTCTCATTCAAACAGTGTAGTGTTGTTGAACTGTCTCAATGTCAAGTCCCTTGAGTTTCACCAATGATTCCACATGACCCTTGAGTGTGTGAAGCTCCCTCAGCCTGGAACAAAAAAGACCTCGAGTGGAATTAATATATACAGATATAGATAGGAAAGAAATTGTTAATGGTGAAAATCGAAAGCTTCGGAGATCATTAAAGAGCGACCTCAGCGCGCATCTTGGCCTAGTCAGCAATATCAGATTACTCTCTGTAGTTGCTCTTTATCATGGGAGAGTCCCAAGCCTTCAGGAGGATGCAGTCCATGATTTTTTCCTCACAAACTATCATAACTTAATTTTTAACCTTTTTATTTATTATTATTTTTATTTATTAAAAAATAATAATGAAAAAAATAATAATAAATAAAGAATAAATTAAAATTTTGGATTAAGGGCAACATGATTGGAAATTTAAAGATTTAATTAAATTTTTTACTAGTTTAATTAATCAAGTCAAGGGTTTAATTGGAGAATTGATAAGTTTTGAGACTTGATTAAGTTTGAAATTAATTTAATTAATCCAATCAAGGGTTTCATTGGAGAATTGACAAGTTTTGAAACTTAATTAAGCTTGAAATTAATTTAATTAATCCAATCAAGGGTTTAATTGGAGAATTGACAAGTTTTAGACTTAATTGAGCTTGGGATTAAATTATTCAGGGACGTAATTGAAGCACTATTAACGTTTGGGGTCCAAATTGTGAAATTAAAATCCAAGGACTGCATTGAAAATATCACGCAAATGCAGGGGGCCAATTACAGTTTAAACCAGGAACTTAATTACAAGACTTTCAAAACTAGATGGGTCAAAACATAAAATGACCGTCTTTTAACTCCAAACGACGTCGTTTTGAAGACGCCGGTCATCTTCTTCTCCTTCAAGCCAGTGATCGTTTTCTACAATAAAGGATGGAGAAACGTCGCAGCAGTAATTGTCGTCCGTTGGCTTCAGTTATGGGCGTCTTAATGGTGGTCGACCCTCAGCCTACCACCCGTTACCAACCCGCCAGGCTCTATATAAGCATATGAGCACTGAAAAACAGGGGTGGGTTAGAGAGAGGGAGACGAAAGAAACCGGAAAGAAAAGAAACACAATCAAGCCACAGGAACTTTCAGGTATATCTCCAGAACTCCCATACCAGAAATATGCTTCCCCTCACCAATACTGAGCCAAGAAAAACGAGAGAGGAAACAGGCCGAGAGAGAGTAAAGAGGTGTTCTGAAAACAGGAGGGGACCAAAAAACAGAGAAACAGGGAGAGAGCAAAACGACAGCGTTCCTGCTTTGCCTTTGCTCTCAAAACGCAAGTGAAGTGCAGAGAAACTGCAAGCGTTGGTCAGCCTAATTATTCGTCTCCAGCTACACACTCCAAACCATCAGGGGGGGAGAACGGAAAAAACCAAGTGAGCAGAAAAGAAAAAGGAAACCCAGAAAAATAGAAAAAAGACAGCACACAGAGCAAAAACCCAAGAGAGAGCACGAGCCAAACAAAGACTACACAGAGAGGAGTATTGCTTTCACCATTGCTTTCGTCCCTGTAGACAACGAAAAACCCAGAAAACAAGCAGGGGGGAAAAGAGGGAGAGAAACTGGGGAGAGAAGGGAGAGTTAAAGAAAAACAAAACAGAGGAGAGAAGGCAGTGGCAGTGTTGGTGGGATAGCCCTTCTACACTGTCATTGTCTTCTGCAACTGTGAGCAACAGGAACCAGAGCGTTTCTTTCTTTCTTTCTTTGAGAACAGAGGCAGAGAGGAGGACAGGGAAATAAGAAACCCACAGATGAAAGCATCAACATCACAATCTGCTTCTTCTTCTCCGGCGCCGGCTTCCAAAACCAGAGGAAGAAGCTTAAAAAACGAAGAGAGGAACAGCACGCCATCGCCTTCATTCTGCTCCCAGGCAAGTGTCTCCAGCTCTGTAAAATAATTCATCAACACTGTGCATTAGAGACTTAATTAAGTGGTGATTGTAGCAAGCGTGCATGATCCACGCACGCTTGCGGGTGAAATTTATCGGGTTGGTTGGGTTAAGTTTTAAAAAAAATAAAAAAAATAAAAAATAAAAAAGTAAAAAGTAAAAGAAGTAGAAAAATAAAAAAAATATGTATGTATAAACAAAAATAATATAAATTTATTAGTTTATTCACTGACATCAGAGTCAGGAATAAAAATACCAATTTAAATTTATATTATTTTTATTCATTGTATTTTATTTTATTTAGCTAGAAAATAAAAAAATATGTGCGTGTGTAAAAAATAATATTTTTATATGAATATTCAATTATGCCAGAGTCAAGAATATTATAAGCAAATTATCATAACATAAACTAATAAACATTTAGCAATTTAAGACAAAATCAGTAATGCAGTCTGCCTCAGGCAGAACGTTTAAGGGGTGATAATATCTTCCCTTTTACGTAACCAATTCCGAGCCATAAAATCTCTGTGACCAGTTAGGGTTCCTAGTGACCGTAATACTAGGTGATGACTCCTTAGACAAGATATTTTTCTCTAAAAAAACAAGTTATTATAAATTAGTATTTTTTCTATAATTCAAAATTTATTTTTAGAGTCATCGCGATGTCGGGTGTGACACTAACAATACTCACTTGTATACAGCTGATGCATGCTGGTAATGGTTGTTCCTGATTGACCTAACACCAAATTTACCCTGCAACTATTGACAGTGCGCTATCAATACTTGTACTACTGAATACGACAAACTGGCAGAAGGAATAAACATTCCATGTTTTTATAATTGATGATATATAAAACACAAGATAATTATTGGATAATTGATTGATTTTTTAATTTAAGTAATTTGATTTATTTTTTTTGTTAAGATATCTGATAACTTGATATAAAAACTTTTGAGAGTTGATAGCTAATAGCAAATAGTGCTTGGTAAGTTAAGGTGATCGATAGTTATTGTAGTAACAGGTGGTGCCTATTAAGTCAGGTTATCGGTATTTGTGATAGTAACAGGTGATGCCTGGTAAGCTAAGTGACCTGTAACTGATACCTATAAAATATTTGTTTTAATGGACATAGGGATTTTTTGATGATAAAGTTAGTAACTTTTTAAAGAGAAAATGTAATGATATTATAGAGAGATAGAACGTGAAAATATAAATGATGAAAACGTTGAGAATGAAGAGATTATGAACATTTGACTTGAAGAATTCATGATATATTTATAGCTCATAAATCTTGTCATTTCATTAAGAAAAAGAACTAAAATGTAATTTTATTTTGTAATATATTAAGTTATATTTTATTTAAAATAATATATAGTAAATAGATACTGCATACTAATGGACTCAGCATGAATTTCTAAAAGACTTTCCTAATGAATGCTAGGCTTGGGGCGTGAATGCTAGGCTTGGGGCGTGTGCCCAAGCCTATGGGGGTATTTTTGGGCCTCTTTGGGTTGGGTTTTTTTTTTTTTGTATCCGTCAATGTGATTTACAAAATATAAGCATGATAAAACTATGTGCTAGTTGTAAGGTTTATGGTAATTCTTACAGAGAAGAAGTCAGAACTGTGAACAATCCAGAAGAATACAACAGTCATTAAAGCTAAGTAGGTGCCTAGAATGACACCAGTAGCAAAGATCTCCTTATGCTTCCAGGAATCAGGAAGTGGAGATGGTTTCACTCTGTCTTTGGAAATAGTCATGATTGTCCCATCATTAAGAGTGTGTGAGATATTATAATAGCTGGAAAAAAAATTATTTTATAAAAAATATTTTTAGTAGAGGTTGATTTAATATTTATATATGTTTGGTTAAAATTGTGGTTGAAATTGAGGTTGAATAAAAAATAATTTAATGTGTTTGGTTAAATATGTTTTTTAAATTAAGGTTACAACATAACTAAAAAAAATATATATTAATATTGATGGTTTTTAATTTAAATATTATAGATTTAATTACTATTATTGCATCATTAAATAAATAATATTTTATATCAAATACTTTTTATTATTCCATTAACTTATCTATAATTTTATCACATATAAAATTCATCTGATAAGGACTATTGGTTTCATGGTTTTTTGAGGTGTAACAAAATCAGGTAAAATATCATTAGAAATAAAATTGGAATTGCAATCAAATTCCACAAATGCTACGTCATCATGCGATGTTCTTTTAATTTATGTAGTGTTATTAAATAATATTAAACATTAGTTTTTTGAATAAAACATAATTTAAAAAAAAATTAAATTTTTTTAACCGGGTTGGACGTGGTCCAATGAATTTTGCTTATATGAATAGTGCAAAAAAATTTCACCTGACACTGTTCACGTGAAGAGGGCCAGTGAACAGTGCCAAGGTGAATTTAATTCACCTGACATCACATGGCATGGACACTGTTATGAACAACGCTCAAGTAAATAAAGAGAAGTAGCTAGAGAGGAGCAGCTCCCAACTGCTTGTGCAAAATCCTGATTTAATGGAAAAAATTATAGGGCCCACCAAATAAAAAATGTTTTTTTTTTATTGCCAAACACTTAGTTTATGCTATTTACTTTAAAAATTAAAGTTACCACGCAAACAAACATTCTCAACACGTTCTAAGTATGGCAATGATCAGAACCATGAAAGGAGAAAAGTCAAATTTCCAAATTAGAGCAAGGAGCAGAAAACCCAGCACAATACGGATGGTTATAGACACTGCATAGATGGTGTAATTCTTCATTCTCTGGAAAATGGCTCTGCTTGTTAACACAGCACTCACTACCACACTCAATCCTGGCTCTGCCAGGACAATGTCAGATGCACCACGGGCTACATCAGTACCCTTGGCCGCTGCAATTCCGATGTCTGCCTTCTTCAGAGCAGGCGCGTCCTTTACTCCTTTCCAGTCATCCCGCAAACATGCTTCCTAGCTTCCAGCCTCTTCACAATCTCATACTTATGCTCTGAATATTTGTTCATTAATTTAATTCATTGATATGTTGTTTATGCATAAAATGTAAAAAACTAGTATTATTTTCTTCTTCAGGGAGAACAGGCAAGATGAAAAATTAAATCCATGTAATGGATGCTCATAAAGGATTTAATTTGTAAGAGGATCTAGTTTTTTTTGTTTATTAAAAGAAAATAAACTTGGATGCTTCGATAACGAGGGAAGCATCAAGATGCATGTAAACAACATTAATCACATTGAAAGAGTAGAATTTAGTCCGATTACCAGGGAAGACACCAGCAAAGCCATCACCCTTTTCAATAAGCTCATCAACGGGAAAAATAATAAATAAAAAAGAAATCTAGGGAGTGAAAATGGAGAACAGAGATGACAGAGGACCAAAAAATATGGAGGACCATATGAGGAAAAAATAAATAAATGGAAAACCAAGTTGGGATTGGAAAATTCAGAAGGATCTTAATTCCATAAAGAAATATAAAAATCGCTAATTAAATATGGAACAAAATAAAATCTTCCCTAAGATCTTAGTCAATGGCGGATGACACTGCCCAGGTAAGAAAGAAGAGGAGGAGGAGGAGGAGCTATCCCATCGATTCACGCGCCTCCTCCCTTCACCGGTGTGTGAAACCACGTGACATATACCCGTAACCCCTACCAACCCAAATCAAATTCTAGCAGCGTCCAGTCGACTTCCAACAACTCCCAAAGGTCCTTTCTAACCTTTAATGCATTGAATTATTTATTTTCACTGGTTTTTAGTTATGTTGGGTAGATGCGAGAATTATTTATTTGGCTTGAATTTTTTTTATATAGTCCTTTTGAATTGGGTTGAATTTTGATTTGGCTGGTTTGAATTTTGGATTGGTTGGATTGATCTTTAAATTATTTATATTGATTGATTTTTGGATATTGTATTTTTGAATTTCAATGAATTTAGGTTTTGTTGGATTGATGTGTGAATTTGTTATTTTTTATGTGTTTAAGTATATCGATCGATTGATAATTTTTGTAATTTAAAATTGACTTACCATTGTAAATCCTAATAGGTTATTCCTCGAAGTTGTATTAACAGTAAATGTTTTAAAAGTTCTAAATATTAGTATCATATTTTTTTTATTCTCTTCATTTGTAATATTTTATGATGTCATCATCGCTTAAAGTAAGTAAATCCTATTTAGATTTTTCTTCGGATATCATACTAAGAGTAATTGAATTTGTATCATAAATATTGACGGGATGTATATTTGTATATGACTTTTTTTCCTATGGATTTTTATTTGTCTCTTAACTTAAAATTGATCTATGAATTATAAATCTTAATTAGGTTTTTCTTTGGACATCATATTAAAAATAAGAGAGCTGAATTTTTGTTTGGATATTGATTTTTCATTAATTTGTATGGTTTGGATTCCTCTTGTAACTTAAAAATCAGCATGAAAATTATAAATCACAATAAAATTATTCCTTGAATATCGCATTAAGGGTAGATCAGTCATGTAGGTGAACGAGTTTGTATTGTTGACAAATTTAGCATGGATCCCATGATCCAACATATGCCCATTGTGTGTAAGTGGAGGTTTTCAGGTTTATTTGGGACATCACACAAGAAATTAGATCAAAGCTTAATAAGTCATAACCATCATCTCGAATCCAACACCCATATTTGAAAAGTAAGGATTGTGTTTTGTTGTTAGGTTTAGGATCCAAATCATTGCCTTAGAATTTAGAAGTTAGGATAATTAGAAATGGTTTACCTATTTGGTAGAAAAAGGGTGTTAAAGATTTTTTCTTTAATTTCATCACAAAGACCCATCCAACTTGAGTTGTCTACCTATTGTAAAAGGCTTTATCCTTATTTTATTTCAGTGTTATTAATTGAAATCGAAGTAGAAATGGATATCTCTTAGATGTTGTACTTTTTAGAAGTGTTATGTGTTAGTCTTAACTAATAATGAAAACATTAGTTTGATTGAGTTCTTATTCACTTTGTTCTAGGAATTATACAATTATACCTATGAATCTCAAATCTATGGATGGCTGGCCATGGTGGTGATTAGTGAGCCAAAAGCTCATGCCACCATAGTTTCTAATTAGGGCATGGTTTGATGTTAATTTTATGGCATGATGATGAATTGTATATAGAATTTCAAATTGATTTGTGATGTGTTAAACCATGATTGATGTGTTATAGATGAATTGTGTATGTATTTTCTTCATGTAAAGGATTGTTTGGTTTAAATGCACACTATGTGTTTGATAAATTATGAGAATAATTGTATATTAATTTATGATGAGTTAAAACATGGTTGTTATGTTTTAGAAAGTTTGTGTATATATATATATTTTTTTTATGTAAGGGATGATTTAGTTTAAATGCATACTAGATGTTGGATGAATCGTGTGAAGGAAAATAAACCCATTAAATGGAAGCTTGTCCATCTTGATGATGATCAACTAAATGTCATAAAAGGACCCATGCATTAGCTAATAAACCTTTAATCATGGATTAACAAGAAATGATGTGGGATGTCGCACGTCCCCCGCGCGGCGATTCAGCGATTTTTCATTATGTTTGCTTGATTTGATTGGTTCGTTGGAGTCGCCACCTAGTAATTTATTGAGGGCTACTAGGAAGCCTGATGTACTGGTCTTGTCAGAGATTCACGGGTAAGGGACTGGTTGTGGTTAGGGAAGGTATTAGCACCCCTAACGCACCCTACCTGAGGTAAGCTGCTTTGTGGACTTGATGTGTTTTTAAAAATAAAATTTTAGCCCAATTCTAAGGCTCTGATAAATCAGTTATTAGTTCCCAAAATATATGCAGATACATGTTCTACATTTTCATGGGAAATACAACATGATTTTTATCTGTCCTTTAGATATTTGTGCATATAAATTAAAATATTAAATTCATTTTTCCTTTTGATTCAAATACATAAAAAATACACAAACACACACACACATCTCTTTTTCTATTATTATTTTCTCTTTCTTTTCTTTTTTTATACATCCATAATACAAAATACAAAATACAAATTCAAAACAAATAAACAAAAATTACAATATCAACACCAACACAATCTGGAATTTTCAGGAAACCCTTCTGGCAGGAGCAGGTGTTCGGCGGGGTTTCGAGCAACAGAGCGATGGCGGCGCGTCTTCTCTCAAAGCGCCACACGCCCTTGTCGGCGCGTGGACTCACGCGCCGCCGCGGGGGAGAAACTGGAAACAGCAGGATCTGGCTCAGCCTCTTCTCCTCTTCCTTTCCTCGCCGGAGGTGACTCAGATAAACAAATAAAAACGCAAACAACGAGGGTCTGTTTAGTCCAGATCCGTTCTCGGATTTTTTCCTTTTCAGATCTGTGAACCTCTGTCTTCTTTCTTCTTCTCAGCGTGCTGTTCCTTCTTCCTGCTGGTGAAGAAGTGGTGGTCTTTGTCGTCAGGTGGCCGTGGAAACGGCTGCTCTTGAGATGGGGAAGGCTGTCCGATCTTCACTCCTCTTGGCAGATCTGGTGGGTGTCGGTGCTGGTGCTGATGCTGGTGCTGTTGCTGAGGGAAGGAAATGCTGGAGGCGGCTGTTATGGTGTTTGGTTATGGGAGGAGAGGCTGGTGTTGAGTGCAGCCGAGAGAGGGAAGTGGATGGCTGCTTCAACAGGGAACAAGGAACCCCTGTGTGGCTTCCGGTTTTGGGAGCCAAAAATCCCAATGGCAGGGTGGCGGCCAGAAATGAAGAGATGCTATGTGCGGGGTCTACTGGCCGGGGCTGAGAGGGATTCTGGTGAGGGGATGTGGTTGTGTGTTGGTCTGTGAGGGGGATAACAGTGGAGAGGGAGGCGGCAGCCGGGTGGAGAAGATTAGGTTTTTTTAGGTTTTCTTTTCCTTTTTTTTTTCACAATTTTTCCTCTCCCCAAATTTTTCTCTCCCGTCTAAAAAATTTCTCCCCGTGTAAATTTCTCCCCCTGTCTGCTGCACTGTAGCATGATATTTATAGGAAAAGTTTTGCTAGGTTTTCAAACTAGTCCCTCAACTTTTCCTTTCTTTTTCTTTTACATTTTTTTTTTGTAAATTTTGGTTTTTCTTATTTATTTTTTTTTGTATTTTTTGAAAGCGGGCAATATCAACATCGACTCAACAAGAAAAATCAGTGATCATAAAATTTACGCGTTAAAAGTTGAACGCGTTCCAAATACCTTCGAAAATTTAAATTCTTTTGAGATGACGTTGAAAATGCTAAAAACGATGCAAATATATTAAAAATACATTTTTTGGGTTTTTCTTGTTTTTTTTGTTATTTTTTGATTTTTTCTGAAAATTTATCAAAAACACGGGTCAAAAATTGGGTAGCAACATGGGATATTGATTTACTTATAGTATAATAAATATACAAAAGTAGCATGTCATTATATTGTATTACAAAAATGGGTGATGATAAGATTGGTCAT
This sequence comes from Populus deltoides, assembly GCA_015852605.2. Taxonomy (NCBI): domain Eukaryota; kingdom Viridiplantae; phylum Streptophyta; class Magnoliopsida; order Malpighiales; family Salicaceae; genus Populus; species Populus deltoides. The sequence goes on along the minus strand of CM027574.2, from coordinate 16,489,905 downwards.
TAAATTATATTATGAAAATGGGTGACAATACGATTCGTCATTTAATTGTATCATGAAAGTGGGTGATAATATGTTTGAGTAGAAGTGATAAATGAATCAAAGAAAAATTGGGTACTAATTTGGGATATTCTTTTGAAAATTCAGGGAGAACTTCAGAAGTGAAACTCTTAATAAGAGGAGCACACTCAACAAAAGCTTTAAGTATGTGTTCATCACCTTATTTCATTTTAGTTAAAAAGTGTTTTGCATAATTATTTGGTGTGTGAATGATGCATGATATGGTGATGCTTAAGTTACATGAAATTAAGTCATTTGTAGTGGCAAAGGCTATGATAGGAAATTAAGCTGACCGTAATGGTGGGGGCTCTATGATTTGAAAACTAAGTTGGCAGCAATAAAAGGGGCTATGATGAGAAATTAAGTCACCCGTAATGACAGAGGCTATGATAGGAAATTAAACCGGCTGTAATGGCAGGGGATTTGATGTGAAATTGAGTTGACCACAATGATGGAGGTAAAAGAACATCTTAAAGCATAAGTTATGATTATTGAAATGGATGAATGGATACATAGTTGATGGAATATTAATTTATACATGAAAGTGGTAGAATAATAAATGTAATAAAAGAAGGGAAGGCTTATTACTTGGTGAGGAGGATTAAATAAATTGAAAATATAGCATAGTTTAAATATGCTAGTGAAAGGACCATTAATGTTGTGTCTGATCCTAGATTGTGGTAAAGTTATTAGTTTATACTTATATGCTTAATATATATTCTACATTTTTATGTGTTTTACAGGTACATCTCATCCATCACCTTAACCTTGATAACATACTCTATATTTTCTTAATTATTCTATTTTAGGTAGAATTTTGTAAATTTAATCAATGTTATGTTAACAATTCATTATATGTACTTAAGCTAACAATACCATATGGATCGTAAGAAAAACCAAAATAAAAGATGATTTTTTTTAGAATGTTTGAATATGTTCAACGAAATGTTGTAATTTTGCTATTTTGTATGAATATTGTGTATAATCATGCTTTTTGATGGATGATGATCCTGAGGCTACCTTTGTGTTGATAATTTGTGACTTGAGCTTGTTTGGGTAGCGCTTTCATATAGGAAAAACTCTTCTAAAATAAAATAAAATAAAAATAAAATTACAGTCTATTTTGGTGTAATAATTACATTTGAAAGATAAAATTGCTTTATAAAATTATAGTCCATTACATTTTTTGTTTTGTTGATTTTTTATAGGTGTTTTTAGGGTGTTTTGAGATTGTTAGGTTATTTAGGATAGCTTATATGATTTTCTATGAACTAGGATAGCTTAGAATTAAAACTCTGGAAGCATGACTACATGGGCTTTTCATAATTATTGTTTAGGATTAGAGGTCATGTGGTAATTTGATAAAAAAATAAAAAATAAATAGCCTTTTGGAGGCGCGTACAATTGACTAAAGTGATAGAAACCACTGTTTCACCATTATATTCAATTTGTCTTGATGTCTTCTTCCTTCTTACATTGCACGTGCATTGTGATTCCATCTGGTTTGGTGGCTATTCAATTTACTTTTTTTTCTTTATTTATCTCTCCTCCACCTCGATTTGTGTGTCACCCCTAAAAAATCACAGTAGCCCTACAATTTCTTTTCCTTTCAGATTTAGTCATTGTTTTTTTATTGCAAATTTTATTGAAAAAAAAATTCTCAAATTGAAAAATATTTCAATTTCATCCTTCTTTAATTTTTCAATTCTCAGATTTGGTTTCTATTTTTTTATTTGAGATAATTTATAAAATTGATTTTTTTTTTGCGACTTCATCCTCGTTCGTTTTATTTCTAATTTTTTTCTTTGACAAGTTTTTATATTGATTTTTTATCCTCAAACATTAAATTAGTTGAGAATTGAACTTGATTTAATCCGAGTATGAGATTTCACGGGTTATGATTATAGAAGATTAACCCGGATTTATGAGATTTGTCGGGTCTGCTTGGTTTTTGCATGTTATGAAATTATAGTTTTCCTTTTTATATATAATTAAATTAACAGAATTTATTAAACTCAGTAGACTCATGACCTGAGTCTCAAGTTTCTTTTATTTCTTTAGAAATCCTAGCGTCACCTTTACTTTAATCTTCATGATTCTAAAAAAAGTTACCCTAGCCCTTAATGTTATGCCAAATACTAATATAAGTTTACTCAAGTTATTTTTTGTTATTTTTTTTAATTTAATTTTTTCATCTTTTGGTTTTCGATACCTGGTTCATTATAATTGAGTTTTTTAAATTTGTTTCAACATGAATTTCATGATTTTATCACAATTTAACGCCTCATATCACAGGTTTCATAACTTAATTATTATTGACTTGGATTGATCTAATGTATCATTGTTATATATATATATATATATATATGTCGCACCCGACATCGCGGCGGCTTTAAAAATTAAAGTATATCATGGAAAGAACGGATTTTTGGCATCCTATTCTTTGATGTGGAATGGTTTGTTTTAAGGAGTTGCCACCTAGTATTACGGTTACTAGGAACCCTAACTGGTCAACAGAGATTCTATGGTCCGAGACTAGTTACGTAAAAGGAAAGATATTATCACTCCTTAAGCGTCCTGCCTAAGGCAGGCTGCATTGCTAACTTTGTCATAAATTGCTAATGTTTTGTTGGCAGGCTGCATTGCTAACTTTGTCATAAATTGCTAATGTTTTGTTGGTTTATGCTATGATGGTTTGCGTGTAATATTTCTGACTCTGGCGCCAGTGAATATTTAACTACAGATATTTCCAACTCTAGCGTTGATAAATAGTACGTAGCTATAAAATAAATTTAAATCCATATTTTTTATTCCTGACTCTAGCGTCAGTGAATAAACAAATCAAATAAATTTATTTTTTATGCATACACATTTTTTATGTAACTAAATAAAAGTAAAATACAATAAAATAAAATAAATTTACATCAGTATCTTTATTCCTGATTCTGGCGTCTGTGAATAAACCAATAAATTTACTTTATTTTATTTTATTTTTGCATGCATATTTTTTAATTTTTATGTAATTTAAATAAAATACAATGAAATAAATTTGAATCAATATTTTTATTCTGACTCTGGTGTCAATGAATAAAAACAATAAATTCATATTTATTTTTTTATTTATACATACACACATCTTTGTTTTTTATTTTTTTACTTTTTACTTTTCTATTTTTTTATTTTGGGACTGGGCTGACTTGGTTGGGTCACTGGTCTAGACCAGTGACCTGGCTGGGTGGCAGGCGTGCGTAATGAATTACAATTCACTTGCTACAGTAGCAAGTGAATTATAATTCTTACTCATATGCGATGAATTAACATGTAAAGGGAGGCGCTTACCTCGGTCACGAGGAAACGAAAGGGACGAAGACGATGGTGATGGCGGCTGGCTGGACAATAACCTTCGTTTCCCTTTTCGTTTTATTTCTTTCTAATCGTTCTTTGTTTCTCTGTTTCCCCGGTTCCGTTTCTCTCGTCTTTGTTCTTTCAAGCGTGTCTATGTTCTTGTTCTCTCTTCTCTGGTTTTTTATTCGTTCCCAGTCTCTCCCTCTCTCTGTTTCCCCGGGTTTTAGTCTCTGTTCGGCTCTATGATCGCCGATTCTTTCCCCGATTTTCTTTGTTTGGTTCTGCTGCCCCGTTTTTTCTTGTTTCAGTCCCCTGTGTTATTCGTCTTCCACTCCTTCTTTGTTTCCAGTGTTCTTCTTCCTGTCTTTGCTCTGGTTTCTGGGTTGATTTTTTTTCCGGCTCCCCACGTTTTTTTTTTCTCCCCTGCTCTCTTCTATGTGTGTGTGTATTGTATTTCTACGTGTTTCTCTGTTTTTTTTAATGTCCTTTTTTTTTGTAGGTTTCGGGTAATGGCTTTCTTCTGGAGTTTTCTTTTTAGGGTTTCTCTCTAATCGTCTCCCCCTCTCCCTCGTTTTTCATACCCTGAGATCTGTATTTATAGTACCAGAGTCCCTTCGCTTGTGAGAAACCAAGTTTCAATCAAACTCATTCTTTTTTTTGAAGTTTGAATTTGATTAAGAATCAAATTTGAAAGCGGATAACTATCATTATCTTAAAGATAAGAATTATCTCGAAGATAGGGATTATCTTGAAGATAAAGATAGAATGATAAAAGCACATTGTAGTCCTTAATTTTCATGGAAAAAAGGGGAGAACCAGAGCAAAAACAAAGCAAAAAACCCAGAACACAGAGGAAATACGAAAGAAGAAAACAAAGGAGAGACGGGGAGAAACAAAACAAGGGGAAGAAGAGGGACTAGAAGAGGAAAAAGGGCAGACTTTTGTTCCCCTGGTTTCTTCTCAAAGAAACAGAGGAGGCCACGAGCAGCGGAGGAAGAAAGCAACTAGCCCACCAGTCCTCCATCACGTCTCCGTTTCCCTGCTTCCAGAGAGGAAGGAACACCGGGAACACAACAAGATGCAAGAACAGAAACTACACAGAGGGGAGCAAGTTTTCTGCCCCTGTTTCTTCTCAAAGAAACAGAGGCGTTCGTGCCTCACGATTGTGAGGCACGAACACGTGAAGAAAGGCCATTCTCTGGCTTTATAAGCCAGAGAAGGTCACAGAGAAGGAAGAGAAGTTGAGGAGAAACATGAAAAAGAGAGGACAGAACCGGTGGACGAGAAGAACAAAAAAACAGATGGACGCGGACGAGCGGGGAAGACGACGAGTAGGGGAACAAACTGAAACAGAAAAGAAGAAGACGACGGAACAAGGAAAGCTAAAACAGAGGAGTAGACAGAAAGCAGTAACAGAGAGGAGTAACGCTGGTCAGTTGTCATCCCAGTCTTCAAGTGCAGCGACAGGTAAGTTGCATTGTCCCTCCCTGCATTTTAATTGCATGTTGTTGTAACAGGCGTGCGTGAGCAGTTCACGCACGCCTGCGGGTAAAAAAACAGAAAAAATGGCCAGCCGGGTCAAGCCTGTGACCCGGCTAGGCCTGCCGGGTCCACAAACCAACCATGGGTGAAATGGACCTGGAAAAAAAAAAAACTATAAAAAAATAGAAAGTGTAGAAATAAAATTTTTTGCATGTATGAGAAAAAATGTATTTTTATCAACTTATTCAATGATATCAAGATCATGAATAAAAAAAAGGAAAATATACTAATTTTTTTTATAGCTATGAATATTTACCAAAGCCAGAGTTGGAATTATTCGTGGTGGAATTTTTACCAATGCCAAAGTTGGAATTATTCATGGTGGAAATTTTTTTTACTAACGCCAGAGTTGGAATTATTCATGGTGGAATTATTCATGGGGGAATTTTTACCAACGCTAGAGTTGGAATTATTTGAGATTGAATATTCACTGGCGCCAGAGTCAGTAATAAATGTTTAGCAATTTAAGACAAAACCAGCAATGCAGTCTGCTTTAGGCAGAACGTTTAAGGGGTGATAATATCTTTCGTTTTACTTAACCAGTCCCGTACCATAGAATCTCTGTTGACCAGTTAGGATTCCTAGTGACCATAATACTAGGTGGCGACTCCTTAAACAAAACCTTGTTTCTAAAAGAACAAGATGCCAGAAATCTGTTCTTTTTCCATAAATCAAGAGATTATTTTTTAAGACCGCCGCGATGTCGGGCGCGACAAGTATCATCTTTTTTATTATAGCTTACTAGTTATAAGCGTACAAGTAACATATAGATTCTCTTTTGTCTTCAAATTACCTAGATTCATCCATTTCTTATTTTTTTATTTTAAGAATCTTGCATCATATTATATATAAACTTTTTTTATCGTCTAATTATTCACATCGATTGCTGCTCACATTTTATCTTCACTACAATTGAACTTCTCACGTAACCTTTGATCCATACAAATATGAAATAGCCCAATATTATATAAGTCTAGACTTCTACCAAGTTTGATTTCATAATCAAGTTTGGTCCATTCTTCCTCTCCCAGACTCCATCTTTTTCTTAATTAATTTTTATGTATAACACATACACTATGAAAAAAGATAGAGTGAAATGGCGCTGAAAGTGTATTTCTATAATAAAATGGGTGAAACAGGATTGGTTTTGTGAAGTAGGATGGTGTTGCATTAATCACCCACCTTACATTTAAGAAAACTCTAACTTATGCTGGATCACTTCGTCTTCCCAATGAGTTAACCAGGCAACAGAAGAAAAGAAAGGGCTGTAGATGTTATTCATGAGCTAGGCCTTGAAACATGATTTCCTGGTGGATCACTATCTTTTAATTATGCCTTAAATTGACGTTCGACTTGTCCCTCTGTCGCTATCAGTGTTATAAAAATTTTCTTAGTGATCTGAATAAAAATCTTAATATTAATTTAGATTAATTGTTTATTTAGTTCAACTACAAGGTAAAGCATATAAATTGATGTAGATGGGTTTGAAATTTTTTAAGATTTTAAGAGAACGTTTGGAAACGGGAGGCAACTCGTGTGTTTTTTGCTAAAAATATATATAAAAAAATATCTTAGTTATTTAAATTTATTTTTTTTGCTAAAGATATAAAAAAATAATATTTTGATGTATTTTGACATGGAAAACATTTTGAAAATGAACCGCAACTACACTCCCAAATAGACCCTTAGTTAGATGAAGATCTTTTATTAATGGATTATGCAAAAAACTTAGCAAACTCTTTTATGGGCATGTGGGATAGAATTAAATCCAAAAGGAAGCCTATCATTCCAGACTAATAATTTAATATAAAATAACTATAACTTTCAATTGAATTATTAGATCGATCTCAAATTTTATCGGATTATTCTATATGCCTAGTTTTATAAGAGACTTAGCTTAATGTAACTAGCCAAGTTTCAAAACACCCTAAAATTAGGCCATGAAAATGTTGTTTGAGATAATTTTGTTATTATCCCTTAATTTTTTCAGATTTTCTATTAATTTTGGATTTTTTTTCTTTTTTTTTTTAGGATTTTGATTTTTTACCTTTTAGAGGTTGAATTCTTACCTATTTAAAAAGTTGTATACCTTTTATAGAGATAGAATATATTAGAATTATATTTTAAAATAAAACCACAAGTCAAGGTTCTTAATGTGGAAACATTATTTGGTCAAAACCTTGTCTTTCTTGCTTGCTGTTTTTCTTTATTTTTGCTTCCTTCTGCATCATATATACTATACACATAGGATCATAGTCATAAAAAAATCATGCTTGAATGACATTGCATAAATTTAAACTAGATTATTTATTAGCACTTACTTGTTGAAGTATTAGAATCTGATTTGGATGATGATCATTTGATTTCAAGGATCACTTTTCTATCCTTAAGTTTTTATTTCTCCTCTATTGGTGTTAATGAAATGGTTGTAATCAATGCCGTAGGATTCCAACAATATTATTTTATTTGGTTCCACTACTAAACAAGGCCAACAAACTTTAGGAAATACTAGTTTCTTGACCTGCGTTATGCGTTATGTAGTTGCCAGATTTTTTCTTAACATTTAAAAAACTATAAAAATATTAAGAAGTAAGAAATTCAATACATGTTGGTTGAACCACTTTTAAAATACTAATTGGTGACACGTTTGACAAAATATTTTTTTTAAAAAAATATTGACACCTCAATACATCAGGTTGACCCGGACCAATCATGGTTAACTTGCGAAACCCATGATATAAGATATTAGATAATGATAAAACTATGGAACCCATAATGAAACAAATTAGAAGGTCCAATTATAATGGATCATATATTAAAGGCCGAAAGAGAATAAAAACATATAATTTAAAAAAGGATAAAAAAGGGTGACTCTAGTAAAACTACATATGTGGCTAACATAACAATGGGGTTGGGATAAATTTCAAGAAGAAGAAAAATGTTAAGGCAAAGCTAGGATAATATTCCAAAATAACATGAAAGAAGTAAAAGATAAGTTTGGTTAATTTAATAGAATAAAAAAGGTAGCCCTAATTTAACAACATGAAAAACAATGAAAACCTAGGTGAATCTCATAAATTTGAGTTAATATTCTAAAATTATAACTCAGGAAATCTCATATCCGAGCTTAATGAAGAAGGTCAATTCCTAACAAATTTAATATTGAAGGATAAAATTGAAAAAAAAATCAATCTAAAAATCTCGTCATAGCATAAAATTAGCAATTAAAAAAATAATGATCAAACTTGATAGAAAACAAATTGGAGGATGAAATCGCAAAAATAAATATATTTTATAAATCACTTAAAATAAAAAAATAGCAATCAAGAGAATAAGAACTAAATCTGAAAAAAAAAATGATAAAATTTTAAATACTTTTCAAATTAAAATAATTTTTTCAAATTTAAAACTTGTAATTAAGAGAAGAAGGACTAAATTTGAAGGGGAAAACAATTTGAAGGGCTGATGTATTTTTTCAAGGAACTGTGCGCAAATCGAGGTAAGAGAAGAGACAAAAAAAGGGGAAAAAGAAAAGCAAATATGCGCCAAACCGGACCAAACCACCATACATGCTCTAGCTAGGAAGAAAAAAGACACTAAGACAAATCAAATAATATAGCGGAATCATGACTAAGACCACCAGAGTTAGTCACACTTGTCGCTCAAAGGTTGCAGAGCAAAAGATTTTTCCTTATTTTATTTTTAAAAATAATAAAATGCTCCCAAGACTAAATAATAATAATAATAATAATAATAAACTATTATGAAATTAGTACCAAGCCTTTGAAGTCAATGTTAAAATATTTGGATGGTAAGGGCAATAGCGTCATTACACTATTCATTGTGGAATGAAATTTCTATAAAGCCTCAAGACCAAAGGTTTTAATTTTTAAATTTTTAAGGTTAATACAATAATTTTATTGTTATTAAAAAAAATGGAAAAGACAGTGTTTCAGCCAAACAAATAAAGAATGCCATATTAACCTTACAAAAATATCATTTTACCACTCAAGGTCAACTCTTTTGATTTTTTAGTTAAGGGAAAAATCATAATTTTAGTATTAAAATCCACAATAATCTAAGATGTATCTACAATGTTTTTCCCACGGGGTTTAGGTTCTATTAATAATTCAAAATATCTCAATAATATATCAAAACTTAAGCTCTAGAGTAGAGAGAGAGAGAACTCTTTAAAATAAGAAGGTAATCTGAGAAATTAAGGTGAAGAAGAATAAAAATGTCTATAAAGCACTCTTTCTTGTGTCCTTTTTTATATTCAATTTTGGAACCAAAGCTTATGTAGAATTAATTCTGATAATTCCTGTCATTTATCATTCTTAATTACACACCATAAAATAAAATTAACATGATAATTTTTGGCTTTAATATCTAATTTTATTTGTATTTAATAAAAAAAACTATTCAAGTTAAGGAAGAAAATTGTTCAGACTCTTTATTCATGAGTTGAAAAAAAATGGGTTGGTAAAAATAATTCTTTATGGGTCAAAGAATTATTTTAAAACAACCCCAAACCCAAGTCCAAAATAAGATAGTAAAAAGCAAACCTAGGCCTTGGCCTAAAGCCCAAAACCACTTATTGTTTAAGGATTAAAACAACTATAACATTTAAAAGAAGCATGAATTAGGTATATCACTAATATTCACAAATAATACCCATGTAAAAAGAGATAAGGGAGAGAATTTGCAAACTCATTTTTAATATGGTTCAATAAGTCTATATTCACACCTCAAGTAAAAAACCATACATAAGTATTATATTCCTTCATTAATCTAAGTTCAAGAGTATAATAGCCACTTGATGAATCCACACTAATATTGTTCACCACTTGATGAATTCAACCCGAGATTCTTCACTACTAGAAGATAATTCCTATTTAAAATTTTTTTACCACTGGATGAATCCATACCAAGATTTTTCCCATTTAAAGATATGTTATTTTAAAGATTTTTTCCATTTGAAGATATACCCTCATCAATATTTTTTTCTTAGTGAAATTACATCACCAATACCAAGAGTTTTTATCTATCTCTCTCGGTAGAGTGAATAATACAATTGAAAGTTTTAATATCTTTATATCTCATAAGATAACTCTTATAGGATTTGAAAGTATTTAAGTGTAATGAGAATGAGATTAAATACTCTTGTGCTATATTATAAAAGTTTAATAGCACCAATTAGAGTATAATTAAGGATTAATGATTTTGAACTATATTTACTCTTAGAATAGCTTGTATATGATATATGTTAGGATTTCCTTTTTAATTTTATAATTAGACAAGTTGTGTATATGTTTCTAGCAAAAACTAGTTGTTTATAGTCATTACAGCCCCACTGGCAACTCAAACGATTGACCAGTTCAAATTGGTCAAGCCAAGCGATCAATTAGAATTTCTACTGAATTCTCAAGTATTTATCATTGATGAATAAGCGATTGACCGATTCATTTGGTCACACCAAAACATCAACCGATTCATGTAGAATTTTAGTTTTGACAGATTAACCAATATGAATTCTTAGAATCGTCTATCTTAGATTTTATCATATGATATATTAATCATTTAAATATATGTATAATGAGGTATGTGAGTTCATTTCAATTGTGCTATCAAGTAGGATATAAAGAGATACTAAAATGAATACTTAATCTAAGTCTTCACTTTTGCTTTATTCTTAGACTTCTTGATGAATTTCTTCATGAAATTCATTATGCTTGTTGATATGTTTTTTGAATAAACTTGTTTAAAATTTTTCTCAACAAAACATATTATTAATTCACTTTTCATTTTATTGTTATTATCAAAATATATAAAAACATGAATATTTAATGTAAAAATCAACACCAGTGCCCATGCCAAGCTAAGTATGACTTAAGACTAAAGTCACTAAATATTTTTCTAATGTGAGATAGAGGGTTTTGAGCTTTATAAAAGATAAAAACTGTGTTTTTTTGTATAAATTTTTATTAACTTATCATTTATTTTAATCATATTAATATTTTATTTTAAAGAACTTTAATAGAAGAATAATTTACAACTTAGCTTGTTAATGAAGGTGCCATCATTCATGCCATGGAATTGCTACATCTTGCTGAACTATCATATATATATATATATATATTAGGCTACTAGCTCCTCAGATGGATTTGATTAAGAGATATTTTCATTCACAAAATCTCAACCTTAAATAATGATAAAATTGTTTTTAGTTTATATGCAATGTACACACAAGTAAACGATAAAATTAAATTAAACGAAAGAGCTGCCAATAAATAAAGTTTGTGACTTAAGAAAATCTCACTTTATATGACACGTACAGACTTCAAATATATAATAAAAACATTACATCCTACAACCTTGATATGTAAATCATGTCCTTGGAAATTATTACAACATATCCTTGGCTGGAGGGCATCTTTTATTCAAGCACCAAACTTATATATTGTTATAGTAGATAGACCTTTGAAATTATCATTTACTAGTTAATTATATCCTCCACGACCAGTTGGATCGATCCTCATTAATTATAACCTCCACGGCCATTAGGATTCTCGTTGTAGCCTCCTCGACCATTAGGATACTCGTTGTAGCCTCCTCGACCGGTGGTTTCAGCTAGGAGAGCCCTTCGTCCTATGATGAGAAATGGGAAAATAGTAAACATAACAAGAAGAATTATAATAATAGTAAACAAGAATACATGTTGAGCAGTAACATTTCCTTTTGTTTTTCATTAGTTGTAATGAATTGTAGCTAATGGAATTGAAGTTACGAGGCAACCAAGTTATTAATTAACAACTACTTGCAAATGAATATGCTCGACATGGAATGATACTTCTTTTTGGCAAACGAATTGAAGTTGAGAAGTAAATTCATGAAAGAATCTATGAGGATCCTATTTTACCAGTAACTAGAAAATTAATGACCCTTTCGACAAAATAAATTGTACAAGAGATTCTATACAAACCAAGTGTAAGTGCTGCAGCTCCATCGTAATTTAGCGTAGCATTTGCCACCTCAGAAGACATGAGCAACAAAGTTGCAACAAGAAGTGTCATCACCGTGACAGGCATGGGCCTAGAGAAGGTTGATTTTGCCATGCTAAATTTACACTACACGCAAAAAGATTTATGATAGATTGTGAGTACAAGGAAATGCAGAGCAATTTTCGCAATGTGGAGCTTCAGTTGGGATTGAGTATTTATAATGGAAAGTTGAGAAAATGTTAACATCGTTGAATAATATGTAGAACCCCATTGTTAGGTTTGTTGATATTAATGTGCACCAACCATTAATGGGCGGCACCGTCCATTGACAAATATAGAGTTAGAGTTACACCAACTATGTGCAACCTACCAAATGTCAAAGTTTGACAGCCAACATTGTTGAAGAAGAGCTAGAGCTAGTGGCACTATCCTTACCTATAAATAGGCACCAAGAGAGTTGTTGTTACTCATTTTTTGACCCCACGTGTTGAAGATGATGTGTACCCCTTTTGAACCAAGTGCAGGAGTGTAGCTCATATTTGCTGGAAAATTGACAAAAGCGGAGGAGAGAGAAATATTTTTTTTCGAACCCTGTTTGAGCTGTTTTCTACTCTTTTTTATCCTCCCCCTTTGCTGCCAAAAGTGTCAGGTTTCTTAGGCTGATAAGGAGTCTTCATATAAATCCCTCAAAATTTGCATTTTAAAAAAACAACTGATTATGTTGCTGTCGTAATTTTTTGTTTCAACTTAGGCTCTGATTTTGACTTGGTTTTGTATGATATCTGACCATCATAGCTATATTCTGTCACTCATGACATGTTGAAGAATTGACCTACACCTTTATTGGGTCTTAGGGGTCATTATTCTTAGGGCAGACTCTCAGTCAGATTTGGATGCTCGACATTTGTCATATCAAGAAAACCTTTTTGACTAACTAGATTTCTGCTAGATTCTGTTATCTAAAATGATTTTATCTCACTTCGAATCCTTCATCAAAGTTGTAATCCTGGACACGTAGATACATGTGGGCCTTTTGGAATCGCTTGATTTCAATATCAAAAGCTCAAGATATTCCCATTCAAATATCTATTGTGAAAGCAGAGAATCCTGCCGCAAGAAGGATTTAGCCCAAGTTCACAGGCCTGATTCGAAGGGTTTTCTTTTAGACCAAGTACTGAATTGAAAAGTGCTAAAATGAGGGATTTAATTGAAGAAGGATATTGGAAGCTGGAGAGGGGGGCTGGATCATCATAAATGATGGGATTTCTACCACACCGAATAAGGAAAATAAGACTTTGCAGCATGCACCCTTACCCATCTGATTTCTTTCCTTTTTCTTTACAAATTTCCTGCTGGTTTCCATGTGTTCTCTTACTGGATTGGAGAGCTGCAGACCACGTTTTTATTGTCTCATTTCAAACGAAACAGCTAGTGCCTCATGGTCCTAGCTATGAAAGGAAAGAAAGGAACCTCGCCATCATCCAATGGCTGGGATTTTATCCCTAACATAGATGGTTGGGATGATATGTTAATGTTGGAAAGTAATTGCCGAAATTAGAATAGGAATCAGAATATTTCAATTTCCTTATTTGCTTTTTTTTTTTACTGCAAATCAGCTGGGATTTGCATCCTAGATTAATGCATTGAATCTTCTCTAAATAAAGCCATGTATAGGCTATATAGAAGCCTCGGCTGTTGCTGACCTAAAAAAAAGAAGGGGATGAAAATAGGGCAATAACAGAAAAGAAAACAGAGGCAGAAGAGAAAAAAGGAGGAAAATATGAGAAAAGAAAGACAAGAAAAAACGCAGAGAGCAGGTTCATCTTTTCGACTGTGAAAATCTTCACAGGAACAAAGTTACAGAAGAAAAAAAACAGGGAGCGGATGAAATAAAAAGAGGAGAAAAAAGGGAGGGAGAGAGAGACCAAAATCAGAGAGGAGAAGCAAAAGAAGGGGCTTTCTTTCATCTGGGGGTTACTGGAAGACCTTGACTGAAACGGGGAAAGAAACAAAAAAGAAAGAAAGAAAAGATAGAGCAGAGGCAGAGAAAAAAAAGAGAGAAAAACGAAAGAAGAGAAAAACAGGAGAAACAGAGAAGACCAAAACAGAGAGAGGAGAAAGGAAAGAGAAAGAGTCTTTCTGTTGGTTACCAGAGGCGAGAAGGCAGAAGCTTTGCCCATTGGCTGGTACGTCATCTTTGGCATTCAAAACAAGCAGGATTTGCAGGTATAAGTTTTAGTTTCTCTTTCCTTGCAATATTTCAAAGCTGGTGTCTGCTGATTGTTCTTAAAAAAAAAAAACATGTTTCGCTCCGCCTGCGGGGCGTTTTTTTTCTGTTTTGGCAACAAAGTTGCAAGCTTGCTACTGTTTCGTTCATGACTGTGATTTTTAAAGGGGTGTGCATGTGAGTGCCGCGGGCCTTTCTTTTTTCCTTTAAATGGGTGTGTATATGAGGAATCGTGAGCTTTAAAGCTCCTCGTTATCCCCCACCCGTCTGTTTGGTTAAATTATTTTTTTTTGCATGCAACGAGTGCGACAGTTCCCAAGATTAGAAAAGGAGTAAAGGGGTGTGAGTCACGGTTCCTGTCATAATTTTAGTTTCAGAACTTATGTCTTGTTTTAGAGAATGATGGGTTAGGCTCGTTTAGGCTTCAAATTCAAATTGGTGTGTCGAATTTTTTATTTGAGATGAATTGTTTTAGGTTTTTTTTTTGTGAATTTTGAAATAGATGGGTACATTTTTTTTTGTTAATAGTGATGTTTGTGTTTAATCTTGTTATTCGTGTTTTTGACAAAATATAAAAATGTTTTCTTGTGTGTTGCATATGGTCACTACCGTAACATGTTTTGAACGTTATTTTTTTTAAAAAAAAATCAAATATTCCAAGTTTAAAAGAAAATGTGTTTTTGCATGGATTTCTTAAACACAATAAAAAAAATTTATTTTCTTGTATTTTTGGATTTTACAACATGTTTGTAAAACTCCAAAGAGTATTAGCCAATATTCCAAAAAATACAAAAATCTTATTTTGGGGGGAATTCATCTATTATTCACCGTTAATGTTTGGATAAAAAAATCTCAAAGGGATGAATATCCAAAATATTATTGGGAATAACTTGTTATTATTCACTGTTAATATTTGGATAAAGAAACCCTAAGTGGTAAATATCCAAAATACTTTTCTAGAAATAATAAGTCATCAAACATCCTTAAAAGTAGCCTCAATTATAAGCGAGGACATTTCAATTTTTGACTCCACGGTTTACGAGCTGTGAGAGTATGAAACACTAAAGCAAAAGGAGGTTTTTAAAGCGCTCTAAATTTCCTTAGATTTCTAAATCTTTGTCCCTTCTCCTTGCGATTTACGAGTCGCAAACTCTTGAAATACTAAGAGAAAAATGAGCTTTTAAAGCATATGAAATCTCCTTGGATTTCTACCTATCTCATAAATCACAGGCTATAAATTTAGTCTAAATCAAACATAGATTTCAAGATATCTGTATTGGTTGTCCTTGGCACTTTGTAGACATATCTAAAGGTATGATCCACAATGGCCAAGGGTTCTTGCTTTTAGACTTTGAACCCAAATCCATTCATCTTAGCAAACCTATCCTAGGAAACCGATTTAAAAGAACACCAACACCATAGCAATTATAAGGCAAACCAAACACCAAACAACTTACCTTAGGTATGACGTACTAGAGGTGTTAATACCTTCCATTTAAGCAATCAATCCCTTACCTTAGAATCTCTAAAAGACCAGTTAGGGTTCTTAGTGATCATAATACTAAGTGGCGACTCCTTTATTCACACACAAAAACAAAACAACCCCGAAATCAATCGAGGGTTGCCGCGAGGGTGCGACAAGAGCAAAGAACGAGAGTGAGAGAGAGCTGAGAAAGAGAGAAGAAGAGAGAAAGAGGGGCTACCAAGGGCAGCAACCTTGCTGCCATGTGCAACAGAGTGTGAGAGTAATGGGATTTGAGTTTGAGTGAAGTGATCATCCTTCTCCATGTGTGTCGTAACCCTTTCTCTATCTATCTCTAATAATATGAACTTCTCCCGTGGATGTAGGCAATTTATCAAACCACGTTAAATATTGTGTGTCAGTGTGCTAAGCCTCCAATGGACCATTATCAGAACATCATCGGTCTATGCAGGAGGGTTGAAATCCCCAACAATTGGTATAAGAGCTTACAGTTTAAAGTGGTGTTTGATTTTTGCTCAAAAATAAAAGTTGTCAAAATGGTGTTTTGATTATACCATTGTGTAGAGGAGGAAGAGACGAACACACTGGTGAAAACAACGTCAAAATTGTACGTCGGACATGGCTGCACGCTCCCACACGTGCCGGCGAGGCGTCTGTCCACGCGCGTAGGTGCGCCCCAAGCGTGCCACGCATCTTCTTTGCCCCGATGGCCTAACCCGACCCGAATACCAGAAGACCCGACACACATGACTGACCCGGATGGATGATGATGTCATCATGATGTAATCATGGCGTCAGCATGCACATTTGGCGTGCCATGTCAACGCACAATCAGCTGACACATCAGCATATGGGACCCATCTGCCACATCATCAGTCGCGAGCCGAGTTGAGCCGAGCTGAGAGGAGCTGAGTTGATTTGTAGCCAAGCCGCAAGCCGAGGTATAGGATCCAGTGTGGATGATCCTACGTGCAACCGGATCTAAGATTGAATCTGGGCCACTCATCTAGCCAGAATTGTTTTGATCAAATCTTAGTCCTCTGAAATGCAATTTTGGACGATTTCAGACTTGTTTCTAGCTAATTTGATCGATCTGGATGCAATGGTATGGTCCGATCGTTGAGATTGAGACCAAAAATGGTGGTGGTGAATTATTAAAAAGAGATTGCCTAATGAAGAGGAATCTAAAGGTTATCATGGTGGTCGATAGAGATGAAGAAGAAGAAGTCGCACACATTTGTCCAATTATATGTGTTGAACTGCTAGTTGGGGAGAATTTTAATTGCCTTAAAGAAAGGTAAAATTGGGACACTCTAGACACCTGATCATGTGGACAATTATAGGTGAAGAGTGGAAATTGATAAAGACCAATTTTGACGAATCTAAGCACTGGTAGTCTCGCCAGATGTTGAGAAATCATGTATAAAACTAAAATATTCCAGATTACTTGTAAAGAAAAGCCGCAATAAAGCTAGCAAATGGTTGTATATATGGAAGACAATATAATGGATAGATATGACCTAAAAAGTTCTGTCTAGGAGATTGGGTTTTAAGCGGGACCGGTGTGACCCCTCCAATCTTTCCTGGGAACTTGCTTAGTTGAAGGATTATCCATATGGTATTATATTTATATATATAACAGTTTGTAATGAAATGGTTGAAGACTAGCAAGATGACGACACAAGGAACAGTTGGGTTCTGTATGTTCAAGGATCTGATAGTGATTTCTCCAAAGAAGTTAGATTTGGTGACTGTGATTTCTCGACGGGAGAATTGATGAAGACCCTGATAATGAAAGAAAAATACAACAAGGGGATAAAGATTGGCACCCTATTTTGACTTGGATAGGTGTTGTGAGAGGATGAGCTGCTGTCAAACATAAAAGCAAGGAATATGGAGAAATCTAGAGAACATAAATTGCACGAGGGCACACGGAGATTGTGCAGGAGTACCCGTAGGATCTAATGAGGTATTGTAATGAGACAACAAGTGCAAGGAGAAGAAGAGTTCCTAGAGGAAGCTCAGAGCAAAGACTTTGTAGAGGTTGTACAACAGGAAGTCTCTTTTGCTCTTGATAAAGACAACATGCGAGGACCTTTCCAATGCATGCAAGGATGGAAAAAAGAGCTATTATAAAGGCACCTAATTGCAAGGGTGCAAATGCCTGTGATAAAAGGCAACCGCCTATGATGAGAGGCGAAGACACCAAAGAGAGTTGGTGTAGGTGGAGCTGTCAAGCATGATGATGAAGGGCATAAAGCTCCAAACATAGAAATCAAGATGGAGGATTGTGAGGAATGTACCGCAACTCTCTCTTTCTATGTGATCAGTAGTAGTGATCTCTCCCATAGTGCACATAGTGGTAGAGAATTTTGGAGCCACTTTGAAGCATCTCAGTTGAAGGAGGATGCGACCACCTATAAAAGGTGAAGACACCTTAGAGAGAAGATGTGAGGGCCATAATATGAGCTCAAGTTCAGACCGCCCCATGACAACGGACGAAAACACCTCAAAGAGAAGGTGTGAGGGCCACGATATGTGCCCAAGTTCAGAACACCCCAGAGCCAATGTGATGGCTGAATATGAGTGGACAAGTGCATATGTATAGCCAATAAAGTGGTATGATGAGTATGGAGACCAATGCAAGATTGACTTTCATGGATATTGCTCTCATGCTAAAGATTAATGAGCTAAAAGACATTTGCCTTGGACAATAAATGGATGACTTGTGGAGCATTAAGACACGACTGCTAGGAATGAGCAAAGGGCATGCGCAGGTTCCGGGAACAAGTTGACTCTTGTAGGTGATGACCTCGGTAATGTCATTGTAATACTTAGAGTATGAAAATAGATATAGATCAACCTTAATGGCCTGCCCCAATGGTTAAAGGTGGAGAGCTACCTGGACTCTTAAGACTAAGAACAAGAGACTCACGGAGAAGTAAAGCGTGGTTCCTAGGGTGGAAAAAAAGGTAAACGCAATTCCTGGATGAGTAGACTCTTGGAAGAGTGGTGAGCTTGTGATCATATTGAGATACTCGAATAATGACTGTTGCACTTGGAAAGAGAAATTTCCATTTGAGGAGGTGTTGTAAGCCTTGATGTGAGGCTTGAAAAATCATTTCGGACCGAGCATAGTTGATACACTCAAAGGGGAATGTTGTGTTCCAGAGACAAGCGTTAAACACTCTTCAGATGTGATGTGGGAGACCATCTGGTTGAAGTGATCCTTTGGTGTAAGCAAGGGTGTGCTTTGGTGACTCTGGCGATTGAAAGGATTGGCAAGTACTTGTAAACTTGGCTAAAGACGCTCTCGAAATGGTAAGATTGGAAGAGCTGCGAGATGCAAGCTTGTGCTGAAGAAGCAAGCGGACAGTTGCCCTACATGAATGGCAAAAGGGGTGATTGTTATGTTTGTTGCCATTATTGTGCAACAACCATTAATGGACGGCACCGTCCATTGACAAATGCAGCAGTTAGAGGTGGAGCTGCACCAACCATGTGCAACCTATCAAATGTCAAAGTTTGGTAGCCACCATTATTGAAGAAGAGCTGGAGCTGGTGGCACCATTATTGCCTATAAATAGGCACCAAAAGAGCCAAGAATGAGAGTGAGAGGGAGCTAAGAAAGAGAAAGAAAAGAGAAAGAGGGGCTGCCAAAGGCAGCAGCCCTGCTGTCATGTGCAGCAGTGTGTGAGAGCAATGGTAGTTGAGTTTGAGTGAAGTGATCCTCCTCCTCCATGTGTGTCGTAACCTTTTCTCTATCTATCTCTAATAATATGGACTTCTCTCGTGGATGTAGGCAATTTGCTGAACCACATTAAATATTGTGTGTCAGTATTCTAAGCCTCCAATGTACAACTATCAGAATATCACTAGTTCGCGTAGGGGGTCGGAATCCCCAACACCCCTTATCATTTTATTGCAAACTCTGGTTAATTGAGATGGACACGAAAGAGGAGACTTGACGCCGGTCAATTTGATCCTCCAAGGTGCTACTCAGTAATACAAGTAAAATAAATTAAGATATAAAGAAATCACTCTTATCGCCGTATACTATCAAATTGGTACTCTAGGTTACCTTCTAGATCACTTTTTTTGACGTGTTTGAGAATGTGGTAATTATTATTTTTCAAAGTGTTTTTCGCTTGAAAATATATTAAAATAATATATATTTTTTATTTTTTTAAAATTATTTTTGACATTAGCATATTAAACTGTTCTAAAAACACAAAAAAATATTAATTTCAAGTAAAGAAAAAAAATTTTAATTTTTTTTAAAAACATTTTGAAACACAAAACAAATATCATCTAATGAGAATTAAAAGGGTAAAAGGTGGAGTTCTCGTTTTCTTGCAAGAAACCTCAAGGCTCAAGCTTATTTTGACTCAGCAAGCACATTTACAGTCAGCATTTAAGCGTAATTTCTGCCCTTTTTTTAATACAGGTTTAGGTAATCTGTCATTTTCTCCCTCTCTTCTTTGCCCCATTTCGTGTCTATATTTCAGCTTTGGCTCCTTGTTCATTCACTGGGAGTAAAAAATAAAGGGAAAACCCCTCCACCCCTCCATGTCCAAATAAGAAAATGCTCCCTTTACCAACCTTTACCTCCAAGTGTTTTGTTGATAAATTAGTAATATTTGGTTATTGGTTAATATTAGATGTTTGTGGTAATCTTACGAACCAGGAAAATCTTTCATGATCATGACAAAAA
Organism: Populus deltoides; assembly: GCA_015852605.2. Lineage (NCBI taxonomy): Eukaryota > Viridiplantae > Streptophyta > Magnoliopsida > Malpighiales > Salicaceae > Populus > Populus deltoides. The sequence goes on along the minus strand of CM027574.2, from coordinate 16,469,536 downwards.
TATAACACCTTTAACATCATGTGATGAGATCGGCTTATATTATTACTATCTTTCCTAAACCTCTCCCGTAGATTAATATATATAAACCACTCCAAACTTAGTAGAAGGATGTTGTTAGTGTTAGTGACACGCTCAAAGATTGATACCGAATGTTTTACCAAAGAAGTTCTTGGAATTAAGCTATCAGACCCCCAGAAGAATTATAATCAGCAACTGGGTCTGGCTCCGAGATGTTTATGATGTCGTGAGGATCCAGGAACTGTAAACATCCAATAATTAGGATCTTTATCACGATGGCATATAAATTAATTGATCTCTCTCTCCCATAAAACTTACACGAGATAAAAATCCAATTTGAGAAAGAGGTAGTTCTTTTTCTGGGTTCATCTGAAGGGCCATGGGCCTCAGGCTATGATCCCAGTCAACATTTTCAGAGTTTAATTTACCATTTTTCTTGCTCTTTCCCCCCCTTTTGTTTGAATGTTTTGTCAAATACTAGTGCGATTACATGTTAGAGCGACAAAACTGCTAATCTCATCCGTCCACGAACTGTAGCAACTATTTGCGGTTTATGGAAACAAATCTTTGGACAAAACTTCCATATTTCCCGATTTCAAGAGCAACCAGTTTCCACTACTAATTTCATATGACGCCGTGTAAGAAATCATGGGTCCCAATAAACCGTCATAAACCGGGACCTATACACCGTATATTATGTCAAGCGACACCATGCCACGCCCATGTCTTTTATTTTCCTAGACCTTGATATTTGGCAACACGCTGGACATGACTTTTTTAGTGCTATACAGACACACATTGAACATTCTGGGATAAATAACAAAAACCAGAGAAAATGAGTCGTGGAAGCTTGCTGAAAGTCAATTTATTAACCCTCCTATAAATTATTTCTGCAACTTTCTTATGGATAACATGAAAGTGATGCAAAACCTCCCACGTGATTTGAATTATGATCTCTCGGTATCAGACCCTACGGGGGATAGTTGATAGTTGCCCATAACCGATTGATGCATATTCCTTTGATTTGTTTCTGCAACTAGTGATGACGTTTTCTTGTTGTTGTGGGTAATTTTGGAGGAATACGGAATGCGGTAAGGGGTGCTCGCGTCCACATAAATTAGGCCTTGTTTTAATGCAAGTGCAAAGAATATCGTCGGGGTGTGTGTCGGTGAATCGCTGTCGAGGGAGAAATGAGACATTATTGTTCGGAAAATGACATCTCGGTAAAGCTAAAACCACATACATTGTAGCACGAGTTTTTTATTCGAAGAATGGTGTTGATAGAAGTCTATACATGGTGGGAGAAGTAGGCGGAGGTCTCGAACAGTATGGTAAAGAGAGAAGACCTCCTACTCTCTCCCCCTTCGTTTTCATCATGATACTCAATAAAATACATGTGTAGCTGTTTATGTTTTCTTTGTTCAGTTAGCTGAATTCAATAAATGAAGAATTGCTCTTCCTTTTATATATTAACACCTCCCACAGTTATGAGCAAATTCAATTAGATATTTGCTCATAACATGCATGTAAATGCTTGCCGGTTTTGTTTTTCCTTTAAAATTAATTTTAAGCATGGAAAGCTCATCAATCACATAGTAATGTAAAAAAATTCTGAGAGAATCTAAGAATTTATTTATAATTAGAATAAATAATGAAAAACAGAAGTATGTTAACTAGATATTTTTTAACTGTTTGGATTTTACAACTCAACACCAGTGTAGAATCCTTTTTAATTTCTTTTTTTTTTTTAATTTGAAGATAATATAGCACATTTTCTTCATCGATCTAGTCCATTGAAAATAATTCAACTTCTCTAGATATTGGATTTAAATAAAAAGTTAGTGGAAAAAATATACCTTCTGATCATAATATTTAATTATCAGGTTAATCTCTAAGATTTTAGTATAGAATCTTCTGGAACTAAGGAATACTAATTGTTAAAAAAAAACCCACAATAATATTAAAGAGAAATTTATGAACACTCAAAATTCTTGACTAATTACAAAAACTACTCTCTCTCTCTCTCTCTCTCTCTCTATCTCTCTCTCTCTCTCTCTCTCTCTCTATATATATATATATATATATATATATATATATATATATATATATATATATATAAAAGGTCAAAGGGTAAGTTAATACTATTTATTTCATCCATGCTTCATTGCAAACTTTTAAATGTGTTTTTTAATTTAATTTTAAATAAAAAAACCTATGCATATAGTTAATTAAATACATCGAGAACTATTTATACCAATAAATATATAAAAAAAAAAAATGTTAACACGTCTATTTAACTCGTCTATTGAGGGTCGAATAATATTTTTCTAACATGAAAAAAATTAATGTGTAGGTGTTATTAACGCATTTTATGATATCGAGTAAAAAGTATAATCATGAATTAAAAAATTAATGCTTATATATAATAAAATATAATAAAGATCATATATGTTAATAAAAATATGTAAGATCTTAAACTAATTTTTAACATAGTATAAGAATGGAGCAATGTTGTAATTGCTATAATGAAACATCATTTCCCTAGTCTTTGTATAATAATTTTTCAAAAAAAAAAAAGTGTAAAGAAAAAAAATAACAAAAAATATGGATAAAAACAGAAAAAAAAGGTATAAATAGGTTATGTATAATGTGATAAATATTAAAAGTGTAACAAATAAAAAATAATATTTTTTTCCAATAAAAAAGTATAAAGATTAATTGGTATAACTTATAATTATACTAAAAATATTTACAAGAAAATTTCATTTCTTTTTAGTACATATATAATATCAATCAAGAGTAGCTTAATTGACAACCAAGCAACTATACGCAAGATTTTATTTTGTATCCATAAAACTGCTTGTGTCTCCTCAAAATTCCGAACGAAATTAAGCATAAAAAAAGGGTTCAATTCTCCCTCGCAATTCTGCAACTAGCTCGTTCCATGAATGATCATGCATTGTACCTGATTGCTTGTTCTTAGTGTTAAGACTTCGGAAACCCAAGAGATGCATTGACCACGAAATTGAGGGATTTATGAACGAAGATCGAGGATTGACGTGTGGCAATCATCACCCGCAACCTGAGATCTAGACCATGATCATCGATTAATTTGGTTGTTTTCTTACGTTAAGGAAAGTAATAAAGTAGAAACCCTAACCATGGAATTGTTAGGGAGGAAGGCATGCCACGTTACAGTATTATGCACGTAGGCAACAAACATGGCCTAGCTAGAGGGAATGGGGATGTTTTCACCTTTTGTTCGTGACCTGTGGATTGTATCTATATATATTTTTTGAATTGTGAGTAACATTATTTATATTTATAATTAATGCGACAAGTGATTTTCAATCTATGTGACTAATTAAACTGGTTAGATGATCAGTAACCAATATGAAGTGTTGGCTATATAAAAAAAAAAAAAATTGTGCATATGAGGTTGAAGCGTTGGTTACCTTTTTGAAATGTTGGTTACGTGTATAAAGGTGAAAATGATTTTTATTTTAGAAAAGAACACGTTATAAATAAAATAACAAAAATAAATAAAAATATATTAGTCGAAATAATAATAGAAAAATAAGATAACAATAAAAAAATATATCAATATATATACTAACAGTGATTGAAATTAATTAAAAAATAGGTCTTGTTAACTTAAATTCATTAAATTATTTTCTTAAATACTAACTAAAGGTGTATTTGTTAAGAAAAAAATATTTTCTTAAGAAAAAATTATTTTCTTCTAATTTTTTAATTGAGTCATTTTCCATTTTCTAATATGTTAAAAAATTCATAAAAAAAATAAAAACAATTATTTTCCATTGTAAAGTGATGGTAATTAGATGAGAGATATGATAATGATAGCGATAGTGATGACAATGTTGATAATGAGTGTTAAGGAGTTAATATAAAATTAAATTATTAATGAGACATCCTTTAATAGTTTAATCTTTTAAATTAAGATGATTTTTTAATATGATATTAGAGCTTAGACGTGCAAATAGTCAAGGGTTCAAATCTCATCTTTTTTTAATTGAAATTACTATTTCAACACAAGAAAGTGTTGACCCATGTAGGTTTTAAATTTAAAGGGTTTTAACTTAAAAGAATATATTAAAAAATTACTATAAAATTATTAATAAGATCTCATCTAACAATTTAAATTATAGGTTAAAATAATTTTTTAATAATGAGAGTAATAGAGTGGTGGTAGTGACATGAGAGAAACAATAATATTAGTAATTATAATAGTAATGTTGATGGTGAAAATAATGAGATATGAAATATACCAGTGATGAAAATATAAAAAAATATAATTTTTCAAACCCAATATAAATTTATAAAATTAAAAAAATAATACTTTGATTAAGTTTAATTGCGTGTGATCCAACTAATCAATTTTCTTTATATGAAAACACTATTTCATAAACAATTAATAAGAGGACAAAGTATGGACCATCATCATATAAATTTAATAAAGATATCAAGCTACATATAAATTATGTATTTATAACAAATTAAATAACACATTATGTGACAAAACCTAATTATTATTTTTTATCATAATCCAATTCATACTCTTAAAGTAGAGTTTCTATGATCATCTAACCCAGAGGAAGAAAAAGACAACGACAAGTTATAAGATGCTTTGACTTATCAACCTCAATCACCATGAAGAAATGCCACGTGAAGCAATAGAACCCACACTAGTACAGGTATGAACACCCAACCTTTCTTAGCCCAAACGGCTCGCAACCGACCTCGTTTATATCAATCAAAAATCATGCTACAAGCCCCATATTTCTAGTCCCCACACACATGCCCTTGCACTAACTATCACACAAAATCACACCAGTACACTTCCTGTTCTATCACCCCAGATCTCTCGTTTTTCTCTCCGTATCTCTCCTCAAACAAAAAAAGTGATATATAGCACTGCCTGCGAACATGTACTCTGCAACTGACCAAATGATGTTTCAATGCCCTCCTAGGCCATCGCCAAAGGAGAAGAAATGGAAATCCAAAGTCGAAGCTGCTCCAAATTGCCCTCGTTGTGCTTCTCCCAACACGAAATTCTGCTACTACAATAACTATAGCTTGTCACAGCCTAGGTATTTTTGCAAGGGTTGTAGAAGGTACTGGACTAAAGGAGGGTCGATAAGAAATGTTCCCGTAGGTGGTGGTTGTCGCAAGTATCGCAGAGCCAAGTCCTCTAAGGTCTCCCAGAATGAACGTGCTGCGGTTTCGGTGAATTATTCTAGGACTAACGAGACGACATTAGCTTGTTCCACGAATAAGGACTCAATGGCTCGACAAGGTGGAGCTAATGGGTCTGATATTGATCTAGCTGTTGTTTTCGCTAAGTTCTTGAATCAAGACTTGAGTTATGAGCCCGATTTTACTGGTGAAGAATTGCCTAATGAGGGCGGTGATCAGATGGTGGATGTGTCGAATTCTTCAAATCCATCTGACAGCTTCCAAAATGATTCAATGATGGAAAGCCTGAAGCGGTCTGATCTGATCCAAGAATCCAATTTACTTGAGGAGCAATCTCAGGTGCTTGTAGGAGAGAAGCCACGACTTGAAGAAGAGAGAATTCAAGAACTCATAGGAAGTCAAGACATGAATGCATTTGGGTTGCAAGATTTATTGAGCGATGAAATTGTACAAGATGCTTTGTGGTCTGATGATGCAACCTTGCCTAGTTTTCCTAATTGGCAGCCCATGCTACAATTGCAAGATTTTGATTCATTTTCAGTGGATGATCGACTAAAGATTTCATCCAATTTTATCAGTGATAATAATTGGAGTTCTTTGGATCTCTCGGGGTTCGAGGTTTTTTCAAGACCTTGATATATACTTTATTATATTTGAACTTTTTTATTAGTTTTTATGTGATGATTTATTCACCTGTTTTTCTCTTTCTTAAAGAATCATAATTGTTGTGTTGTTGGAAATTTGTTTAAAAAACATGATTAATTGAAATATTTAAGATTAAATTAAGACTAGGGTCCATTTATTTTTTGAGTTAAAACTTTGTTAAAATTTAATCTCTAATATTTATTCTTTAGCATGAAATATTAACATAATTTAAACAAATTATAGATGAATAAAAATTGATCTCAAAGAATCTTTTGTTGGCATGTTTTGGTGAAACTCAAAACCTTTTAAAAAACTTTATCCTATATTAGAAACAAACAAAAATTTCTCAGTGTTTATAAAGTGGATAGTTGAGAAGTTAAAACTAGACTCAAATATCACTTAAGCTTAATTTTAAAAGAGAGAGAGGTCCTGGACAAAATGGACTTTGGGTTTAAATTCATACACGCAAGTCGGCTTGAGCTAGGCTTGGGTATGGATTTATTGTAAAATGATATTTTAGGCTACAAAATATTATTTTTTGCTAACTAAAATTTAAACTTAGACTTGGTCCATGAAAGATTATTTTTTTTATGTTATTATTTATCCTTTTCAACCTATGAATGTTAGCAGTCTTTTCTAGAAACTTTTAATTTAAGTATAGTTATTTTTATTAATAGTATCCATTCTAGGAATTTATTTTTGTATCAATTGCAAGTTTGAATAAATGCTTAATATGCATGTTAATATTCTTTTAATATATTTATGTTGAAAGCATGTTTGACATGAGTTTTTATTTTATTTTTAGATTTAAATTGTATGCACTCTAGGCTTTCTTTGAATATTTTTATGTAAATAAATTAAATAACAGTACTTACTAGTCTACTATATTTATAACTTTTGAGAAATAAGTGTTACATAACATACCTATAAGAATGAAAGATCATGGCATAAAATCATTATAGATGGAGTACGTGAATAAAATTAATTAAAATATACTATCCATGCCTTGTTTTCTCTTTGTTATAACCATTGATGGGGGAAAAAATAGGCCAACTAAACCTAGTAATAAGAAAAGAAAAAAGAGAAAGGAAGGAGAGAAAGAGAAAGGAAGGGCTTAACCAAGCCCAATAAAAAAAATAAGTGAAAAGAAAGAAAGAAAAAAGTGAAAGAAGAAGGGCCTAACCAAATCCAAGAAGAATAAGAGAGGGGGGAAAAGAGAGAGAGAGAGAGAGAGAGAGAGAGAGAGAGAGAGAGAGAGGGCCCAACCCAACCCAATGAGAAGGAGAGAAGGAGAAGAAGGAAAAAAAAAAGGAGAGGAGAGGAGAGAGAAGGGAGGCCCAACCTAACTCAACAAAGTTCAGCATATTTGAGCCTAAAAAGAAAGAGATAAAAGAGAGAAGAAAAAAGAAAGAAGGAGAAGAGAGAAAAGAAGGGCCCAATTAAGACCAAGAAGAATGAGAGAAAAAATAATAAAGTTTTAACTGATACTAACAAGGCTCGACCCAATCGATCCCAAAGTGTAAAAAAGAATAAAAAAAGAAAAAAAAAAGGAAAGAATGTGTAGAAATTAATGGAGAGAATGAAAGGAAAAAAGAAAAGAAAAGAAAAAACAGGTTACTATAGCATCACTAAAGCTACTCTGCCAAAACATCCTAGACCACGAAGAGCACCTTGCTGATAAAAATCCAATGACACCATGGAAAACCATCATCAAAGGTTAGAAGGACTTGCATGTATCACCTAAAGGAGCAAGCTTAAACACACTTCAATATATGGTTTACATATGTTAGACACACTTCTTTTTTAGTTTCTATTTCAATCATTGATTCTTTAAAAACCTTTTATTCTAGTCCTCAACTCAGCCAAACGTAGCCCAATAAAGAAGAGGAGAAGAAAAGGAAGATTAAAATTTCCCAAATAGGCTTAACAACACCCACCAAGAAAAGTGAGGGAGAAAATGAAAAAAAAAAAGAGAAAGAGAGAGAAAGGTGGCCAACCCTAATAAGCAAGCACACTATTCTTTTTGTGTTGTTAAATCTCATATTAGACATGACACGAGGGTCAAGGCACTCTCAGTATATTGCCATCGTCCTGATTTCTCCACTCTATAAGTTATTAGTGTGAGTACACACCTGAATTCCATGTTTTACAAGTTATCAGTGAGGCATCTGTTTAAATGTCTTGTTTCATAGAGTGGGACTCTATGTGAAAAATTCATTTCATAGGTTATATACGGTGATGATCATAATAAGGCAATTATTTTTCATGACTACCCTTACAAGTAGGATACACAATATGTCTATAACCCTACTCTCTATAAGAAAGATACATGAGATTTAAAGGTATATAAATACCAAAGACCATTATATATGGAAGAACAATAAATACATACATAGACCACAACATACATTCTTGTATAATTTTTTTTCAATTTCTATACATTATTTTTCTCTTATGCTTTACTAACTTAGGACGTTAAAGGATTCCTTGTTACGCAAAGAGAACTTATTTTGCTGAGAAAATGTATATTATCAACCCAAGCCCAATTAAAAAAAAAGTCTTCAAAATTCATTAAACATCCATGAAAAGACCTAAATTCATTTAAAGTTTTTCTTACTTTGTCAAGTAGTTATCTCCTTAATGGCAATTTTTAAATGCAAGTTAAAGAAGTAAAGCATTTTCCAATTAAACTAATAATGGGTAATATCTAAAGGATTCATTTATATGTGGCTTAAAGAAAATTATATATATTATAAAGTAATTACTTATTAAGTGGAGTGGGAGTAATAACTAGTACAAGAAAAACTAAAAAGTGTGGAGAAAAAATTGTGCACTCACACTCAAAACACTATGGCTTGCAATAATATTCTCTTTGTTTTTTATCCTTATGTATTTTTCTAGTCCTATCACCAAACTTTTTTTATATAATTATATCCTTCTATATTGTGTTGGTTGAGAATTAAGCTTCATAATATATTTTGATTTTTTTTGTTATGAGATTCTCACTACTTTAAAAAAGACATCCTAACATTATGTTAAAGCTTGATATGGTAAAATAGAGTTTAATTTTATTGCTTATAAAAAATTGATACTTAGGGAACTACATTGACATTGAAGAAAAAATGAAGGCTATTTTTTTAATTTTTTGTCTCTTTAGTTTGAAACTTTTATATTTTGGTCCAAAAATTTATTTTGTTCACATTTCAATATCAAATTTAAGAGATTAGATAGAAAGTCACTAGCAAAAGAGGAATGAGAGGGAGAGTTGTTGGTAGTCTGTTTTTTGACAACCAACAAAACTAATCGTGGTGTTAATGAGTTTTATTTGACAAGAAGAATTCCATTAAGATGTTTTGACCTCTTAAATTGCCAGAAAAGATGAATCGGGACTCGGGAATGTTTTGTCTTTCAAGTTTATTTTTCACTTTTTGATCGATTAAAGATTGTTTCGATATTAGATATGAGTTTATTGAGGTTTATGAATTTTTTTTAGTTTTCAAGTTTAAAATTAAAGAGGTTGAAAATGGTTTTTTGTATGGAAAGACATAGAGCCCAATGGATGAAGAAAAATCAGTGGATGCATGTCGTCTACCTATTTGAGAATCAGAAAGAGCTTCTGAGCTGTGGCATCCACCTAGATGCCAAAGCAGTTGCAGTATTCTCGTCATCCTTGCTTTGCACTAGTCAGTAACATTAATCTTGAAACGAGTACCAGGCCCCATTGCCTTCATTAACTTGCGAAGGAATTGCATGGCGTTCTGTACATAGTCAATGTATACGTTCTGCTAACATTCAGGGATCTTGTGATACACTTGCATTAAATTTGTACAATCAAGCTTGGACAAGAGTATATATTTCAGCTATGAGGTCAAGATCTTAGTACAATATTTTAACATAAAAAGGAAACAAACAATTAATTGGAGAAAAGATGGAGCTGAAAGCTACAAACCTGTTCTCCAACAACTAGAGTTCGAAAATTGAGGTCCTGAAAATTGCAGTCATGTGAGAGAACATCCTCCAATAATTGTACTTCGCTTCTGGGATTGAAGGCAAGGAATAATTAGCTTTCGGATAAGGATGCCAATATCATTAGCAGCGAAATCCGATGATAAACCAGGAGCATTATAACTGCACCACACTAATTTCCTTTGGTCCTTTTGCACTTTGCTGCAACGTTTAGTTGCCTTTGTGTTGCTAATGATAGTTGAGGAAAGGTGGACTTGGGGATAGGAGAATGGACATTACTGTTGACTACTGGGTTGTTCAAATACCTTCGCATTAACATTATTTGGTTGGACTAATGGCAATTTGTGATTGGGGTTTTTTCTCAAACTCATGCAGGCAGGCTCCTAGACAATAATGACTCATTGATGCCATGGCTCAGTGTAAGAGTGGAAATATCATTTTAACTTAATCGTTTAATGGAGGGTCTAGGCATCCAGCATGCAGAATTTCAAGACTTTTAGTGAGGCAAAGGAGCCGATATTCCTTTGTTTTTGACATGAGAAAATAGGTGTGAAAGCTAATGCAAATGGAGAGAGTCAAGACTAGCATGTATGATCATGTGTACTTCTAGGGCTCGTTTGGTCATGAGCATGCGTGATGGGGCAAGTCTGACTGGCCCAATGACGGAGGTGGAGCTTAAATTTAGACATGAGACGAAATTAAAATTGCTTTTTATCATCTTCCACATGCACTTCAAACATTATAAGTATAGTTACTCTGCCTTGTTCTATATACCAAAAGCAATTACTCAACTTCTTGCATGTGTATTGGGGGACTAGATGTTGGTCAGAATCTCTTATTACAACTTGTGAAACCACATATGAAAAAAAAAAAAACACCATCCATCTTTCAGTGAAACACTACTGAGGCCTGAACATCTGATACTAGGAAAAAAAGCTGGCAGCCATTTGATTTAAACTAGGTCCAGGAGTTGTCAAGCCCATAGGGATTTAATTGCTGGGCTTAGTTTCACTTTGACTTGGCCTATGTTGCATCAATTAGGCGATTTTACCTTTGACAAATAACAAATATGCTTACGCAAAGCTTCCGGCTACAAGGAACGACTACAATTTCAACCAAACTTTGCATTCGATTTCGAATAGGTGATTTTTTTAGATGATTCTCTGTTGATAGATCAATAGATAGAGTATAAATATTGGTAAATTTAACTAAATTTAACTATATATATATATATATATATAGTAATCTAATTTTGACTTTTAAAAAAATATTTTTCCAAAAAATTCTAAAACATGTGAAAAACATCAAAAATTCCAAAAAAAAATAGTATTTTCAGACATTCACACACAATTTTGCAATTTTAAATTTATTTTCTTTTGTTAATGTCTTTTAAAAAAATCAAAATTCAAATTAATATGTTTTCAATGCATTCGCATCCATTTCTTCTTGAATTCTTTTCTTATCAAATTAATATTAATGTTGTTTTTAAAAATATCGAAATACAAAAAAAAAGGTGAAAAAAGTCTTATGCCATAAATAGAGGAGAAGAAAAAAGAGAAATGAGGGTTGAAAATTTGGAGAGAGAAAAAGCCTTCCCACCACACTTCATGTCTTCAACTAAAAACCCTAACTTCATATTTCCTACCAAAAACCCTAGCCACCATAAGATTTTGGGAGAAAGTGAGCTCAAATTTAAAAAAAGAAACCACACAAAAAAACCTTAGCATCTTCTCTTCCACCAATAACCCAAAACCAAACCAAGAAACCTAACCACCCCTCCACCTCCTTCATGAATCCGATCACCTACACCACCATTCCAACCACCAAAATCTTCCCCACAACATCCATGGCAATATAGAAACTCGTGGTAGCCATAAATCCAAGAGAAAACACCTAAAAAAAGAAGAAAAATAAAGCTGCCAGTAGAAAAGATAACAAGCCAACTGAAAACTTTCCAGCCATGAATCTCTCTCGCTGGAGGGAGATGAGCAACACCTCCACTACCAGGAGAACTATAAGGAAGTGGTGCGGCGTGCAGATATACCACTCTCCCCTCTAGTAAGCTCAACAATGCCTTGCAAGGTAGGCTGTCAAGAAAAAAAAAAAACATCGATGACAAAAAAAAGATGAACTTTGAACGACTGGATATCTCTCAATGGATGGAGGTGATGTACACCTCCACACCACCATTGGAAAAAAAAAAAATACTAAGTGGTTCTTCTTATGGACTAGGCCACTCTCTTCCATTACCTACAGTTTAGCCAAATTAAGCGACGTAATCTAAGCCGCCATAACCAAATTTTCTAGCACTATTTTATAACTTTCACCTACTATTTCAGCCTCTTCTGATCCATCTTGTCCACTCTAAAAAGTTAATTTTAAACCCTAAATATATTATGAATGATTATTGTGGTTTGTGATTGATTTGGATGAATATTGTAATAAAAGTTTTGTGTTTGAACAATGTTGAGATTGATTGCGTATGTTTGTAGACATTTGAATTTTTGCATGTTCAATTTCTCAACATGATGTGTTTTATGATGATATTTTGGGATTAATTCATGTATATGAAATTAATTTTGTGTTGGAATAATCTTAGGTTTGTGATTTTATTTTAGGGATAAAATTTTAGAAGTAACATATATTTTCAAACTCCTGAGTTTTGGTCATGATTTTATTATTCGTGGGTTAACATAGGATAGATAACCCTTTAATAGTATTTATCCTTAGAATTTGACCCAAAAATGATAATGAAATTATATAAAATATATATTTTCTATTCTAAATTTTGGTTGTAGTTTTATTGTTCATGAATTGTCATAGGATAAATAAACCTTTAATGGGATTTATCCTAAGAAGTTGACCCGAAAGTGATACTACATGACACACTAAATTTTAATTATGGTTTTATTATTCATGGATCAACATAGGATAAATAACCCCTTAATGTCTTAGAAGTTGACTTAAAAGCGATAATAAAATCATTTTGGAAAATATATTTTCTATATATAAATTTTTATCATAATTTTATTATCCATGGACTATCATATGATAAATAACCCCTTAATGAGATTTATCATTAAAAGTTTACCTAAAAGCGATAATAAAATCATTTCAAAAAATATATTTTCAATACATAAATTTTGATTGTAATTTTATTATCCATTGACCAACATAGGATAGATAACCCTTTAATTGGATTTATCCTTAGAAATGACCTAAAAGTGATAATAAAATTATTTGTTAAAAAATATTTTTCAAGGCATATTAGACACTTCTTTTCATTAAAAACAAACAACAATGCAGCTTATATTAGATAGGATGTATAAGGTAATGTTTATTTTTTCTATTACATAATTAGCTCCTTATCCAAAACCTCTGAAAGATCACTCAAGGTTCTTAATTACCATAAAATTAGTTGGAAACTTCTTTTCCATTTTTACCCCTTCTCATACCAATAACTTGTCTCGGTGTTAGGTGACGATAATATAAATACACATAGAACATTTATATTTCTTTTAAAATACAATATAATATATGCATATCTTATTATTCACACACACACACACACACCCCTTAAATATTTATATTACTACTTCATTTTATGTTAAATAATAAATAATACTCAAATAAATACAAACGTTTAGATAATGTATAAATATCTAAGTTTTGTACCTGTTGGATAATAAATAAGGTATGGATACAATAAAACCCAATATGTGGATATACATTGTTATCCTCGTATACAAAGGGCTCTTGTTTCTGTAAATGTTGAAAATAATAGATTTTTTTTTTCTAATAGATTCACTTGGGCTTTTATTATACTATTGTTGGAAAAAATGTATAAGGTGGCCTATATTATATTAAATTTTGTTGATTGGAAGGAAAATATTCATTTTGCATTGGGGTGTGTGGATTTGAATTTGGCCTTACATGTGGATGAATCACTCATAGGAAATGTTTAGAAAAAGATTAATTAGGAGGGGGGGGGTGATCTAATCGCTTAACTTTAATTATCATAAAATCTTGCATAAGTAAGAGTATTAGGGGTTTCATCTCTCAATGTTCCAAGACAAAAGATTTCCTGAAGGTCATAAAGGAACAATTTGATTATTGTTAGAAGACATTAAAAACTTAATAAAGAGGCTTTCAGAGATGTTATTTGACTATAATACGAGTGTTCACGAACACATTATGAAAACTAGGGACATTATTGCTCAATTGAAGTTCTTAGAGCTTGAGATTTCTATGTCATTTTTTATTCATTTCATCTTGAACTCTCCCACTACGGAATAAGGTTCATTTAAGATTTCTTATAACATACATAAGAAAAAAATGGTCAA